>MU869236.1:0-27672 GCA_036418205.1 Ostertagia ostertagi
CATGCCAACTGTTATCGAAGTATACCGCATTCAGAGCTTTGAAAAAGCTATGAGAAAATGTTTCAGGACAAAGCTAAGCTAAGCATGAGATAGAGCAGGAAAAGCTCTTCAAAACGGCATTCATACCGATTGCAGTTTTTCTGGGTTTAAAGGAAAATAGAGCATCCAAAAGTGGAGTGTCAAAAAACGACAGAACTTTTTGAAACGCCTAATATTTACATCAAGCTGCTGTCTCGTACCATTGTTATCTGTTACCATATTCATGGCGCACCTTATATGTACATATGCACCTACTGTTACCTGTTACTTTTAAAACTGGAAGGAAATAATATTAACCCTGCGACGCCTTCTAGAAAGCTTCATTTTTGTTATTATAGCTAGGCAGGACACTGAATAGGTTCAGAAAGGTGCATTTGAAATGTTATGACCCTATCATTCAATGTACTATATTAAGTTTCATCGATGCCGTAGACGATAGTGGATCGAGAAGTTTCCGTGAGTGTTCCCTACATACATTACATTTTCTCTAAATTATTGCAATTGGTAAGGAACGTGTCGCCTCATGATTCTTACGATTCTACACAGACCTAACTACCTGTTTCTACGCTTCTGGCCTACAATGCCTATGTATAGATGGTGCCAAAAAATTATGAATTCAAACTCCGTCCCACCTCAGTGTTCACTCTACCCTCCAATAGCCTTTGGCCTTTCCTTTGCCAACACTCTATCCACTTTTCCTGGTTTCTGGGCTCTCTCGAAACATTACAATAAGGTTTCGTGGGACACTCCCGCGCCCACATTAGCGCACACCCCACTCATCGGTAGCAGTTGCCCTCCCATCCTCTGTCAGACTCTATCCACTTTATTCCGGTCTCGAGGACTTCTTGGGCCGAAATATAAGTTTGGCAGCAATCTCCGCCTACTTTATTGCACCCGCCCCAACCAACAGCGCTTGCCTCCCTTTCTTTGTCAAAGTCTATCCACTTTTTTTTCAAATCTACGGGATTTCTTGGAACGGAAGTATAAATTTTATGTCGAACTCCGCTCACCACGCTGCGCGCTTCTAATTCTTTAGTAGCCTATTTGCACTTTTTCCCCGTACCAGACAGTATCGGAACTGAGTAGTGATGTTTCTTGGCAAACTCCCACCATCTCGGCACACGTTATGCCCACCATCCAGTTGAGCTCTTCTCCTTCTCTGACGTCTACTAATTTTTACAGTTTTAAACCGAATTGAGAGAACATGCAATATAGTGTACTCACTTAAGAGCACGCTCCGCACACTACGAGGGGCTTCTGCTCTGGAGAAGTATGCTTGGGACACCACAGATATTGCTTTCCTTCAACGTTTTTTTCTGCTCTATAAGCCTTCTTCTATCTGAGTAGCGATTTTTTATTGAACACCGCCCACTCAAAAAACGCTCCACAGATGGCGCTCAGGTCTACCTCGTTCGACTTCGCAACTTACAATTAGTGCTTTCCTTCACCCAATTTTCGCCGATCTTCGGGCTCTTCTGTAAATAAACACGGAACTTTTGTCGTCGGCACGCACCCCAATCGCCGCGTGCCCTACTTACTGTGAGCGGAGCTTCGCTCACCTAAAGTAATCTGTGCTAATGTGATGTAATCTGAGCCCAATGCCCCACCCATTCCAGGCTTGCCGTTAACCTTCATTTTGCAGGTGTCTGTCTCCATATCTTTCTTTTTTTGAAACTCCGTTGCCCACCTGGAACTCGATGGTTGACCGCCATGTCTTCGAATCTACAGGATGGCGAAAAATTACGTGCGCATGACATTTCGCTTCGTTCTAAACGTTGTACAGTGACTCATGTGTGCCTTTCCCTTTCAAACTGTCTGTATATTTTTTGTTATTGGCTTGCAGAAGAAGGCATTTGTTCTCACGTTCTGACGAAAACCTGCTCTGCTTTTTCTACGATCCTTCCGAAAAAGCGCAAAGCAATGGGAACAGAAAACCTTATCTAAACAACGAAAACGTACTGTCATAACCAGATATGTAAGGAGGAATGACCAAAAAGAGGGGCTGGGATTTAATGCGACTGCCGAACGATTCTAACTTTCCGGAAATCTGTTTAGATGATAGCAAATATGAAGCGCCTAATTAGCCTTACCGTGTATCACGGGAGAATCGCAGCCGTTCAAGTAAAGCTAGATTGGAAGGAAAAAATGTAAGAAATTTAATATTATTTCGGTCTGCAGCGATTCTGACTCCGCTTGATTTCATAAATGATTATTTGTCAAGTTACTTAAAACGTCTCGGAGTCACCTCACCTCTGCGATCAGCGCTCAACATTCACAGTTATGTACGAGATTCGTTACAGGCAATCTTATGCGAAAACCAATGAGAAAGTCTATCGAGAAGAGATCCTCAGGGCAAGCAAAAAGCAGAATCATAACAATTCCATCTTTATGCAGGAGTGGCCTCATACCTATGGACTAGTCCAACGATCCACTTCTTCGAGACCAGTATCGGCCGTTTTTTGGGGATGGATTCATGGCCTGCTTACAGTCCGAGCTCGTAGCCACTGACTCACCTATTAGAGCTTTGACTGAAGAACTGCTAAAGAAATGCAAAAAGTTTGGTGATTTTGAAAAGAACTATCAAATATTCGGAATAAATTATCCGTTGACCACCTTCGCCGCATCATCGACTCACTGAAGAAACAAATTGAGGCCTGTATCAAAACTGACGCAGCTAATTCAAATATTTCAGCAGATGTATAATGTACGGTCTGACACGATATTGATTACTTTCAAATTTCTGTAGGCAAGAAATAAAGTTTGAACACGTTCTAAAGCGCACGTTTTTTTGCCACCCCGTAGACTCGAAAGTTTATTGCTGGGACACCGAAAAAATGACGGAACACGGTTACTTCATACAAGGTATTAGAATTTCATCCTGTTACAGGTTGCCTAAAAAATTTGTCTGAGCGAGCTGTGCGGCGAGTAAAATCGTTTGTCAGTCGGCCAATCAATGAAAGCACGTTGCAGCTTTTCATAGCTAAAGTTGAAGCAAGAAGAGAAGCTGCTGAATCTGGGAAAACATCGGTGAGATTGAACAACCGCCTCGATCCTTACAACAGAAATACTTGTTCACTGTTAGGTGCGTGAGCTGAAAAAAGGCGACGTTTTATTCCCAAAGCCTATGCAGCGATCGAAAAGTTTGGAGCTTAAAGAGGTAATCTGTTAATTGGGTTTAAAACTTTAATTTTTCTGTAATTTTTATTTTCAGAAGCCTGCCGACGAAGAATCATCGCGCAAGGTATTTTCTTTTGCTTAGTGTGAACGAGTTCATGACAGGACATTTCAGAAGGTCGGTCAAACACCCATTATGTTTTCAAGAGGCAATTTACCGAGTGGTTGCAAAATCGTGGTTGGCAACAAGGATAATGACGGAAAGCTCTTTATAGAAGACGATCAGCCATTCTGGGTCAAACCATGGAGACCGACAGAAGCTGACTTGGTACCAATATTTCTCTCGATTTAGGACCTCAATCAGAGGAAATTCTAAAATATTGTATGTGCAGGATGATCGAAAATAATGTTGACAGCGTATGCGCACAGCCATATCGCAGCTCACGCGCAGGCATGAGCTTTGAATGCAATAAAGTTGAGTAAAAAATCACCTTCAAGGACGAAAACACTGCTGATGATCTCCAACTGAATGCCGAAGTAGCTCTCGACGTGCGCGAAGGGAAAGTGAAGTTGGTGAACATGCCAACAACACCGTTAGTTTGATTAAATTCTCTGTACAATGAAAAATCGATGGATGATCCTTATTTCTCTAATTATTCGGTTGCAAGGAACGTTCTTGCCGTTTTCGATAGCTAATCCTCCAATGCATCATTAATGACTAATTTATTGGAAGACAGCATCATGTTGTATACTTCTAGAAAGTGTGGTTTTTGTTCCATCCAGAAGTCTGCTAAGCGTCGCTCCTCGGTATATTGCTGCCACTTTTTGAAAGCCTTGAATACAACATGCTCAACAAGCGAATCCCCACGATTTTCTGACTTGAACTAGGACAGAAAGGGGTTGAACCAGCTCATAGTTTGAACCATTCGTTTGTACTAGAGATTACGAGTAGCATGCTGTGTATCGTATAGAATGGGAAGCTTTTATGACGATGGCCTCGAAGAAGGTGAGGGCGATTGTTGTACTTGGGTTTTCAAGAAAGTTTCTGTCGTTTTCTGACACTCCACTTTTGGATGCTTTATTTCCCTTTGAAATCTGGGAAATCTGCAATTGATGTTGATATCGTTTTGAAGAGCTTTTCCAGCTCTATCCAATGCTTAGCACAACTTTGACCTAAAATATTTTCTTATAGCTTTTTCAAAGCTTTGAATTCGGTATACTCGATGAGCAAGTTGGCATGACTTTCTTTTTCTAGCTTTAAATAGACCTGAAAGTGGCGGGAACAGTTCAAGATATTAACGATGCTTTGGGCCTAGAGATTTGCAATAAATGTGCTCAGAAGCAGTAGTTAAAAATTTATTGTAAGGAAGGCGAGAGCCTTGAATATGATGAGAGTAGTGGTCGGACATCGGACGGTGTCTCCGATTAGCCAAAAGTTCTGATTGAAGCACTCGTGCGTAAGACCATAGAGGAGGTTCTGCCCAACCTGGGCGTATATGGTTTGTACAGCCAAGCTATACGGAAGAAGCTGGAAAGTCCAAAAAATTTGATAGGGGCGTGCCGCGACAAATCACCAATTTGAAGGGTCGTCCATCAAATTGTCGCTTGTTTTATGTGATAAAAGCGACAGTTTTGCGATCGTACAATGAAGCAGATTCTCCTATAGTTCGCCGAGCTTTGCTGAAGCTCGACATCGGATTGCTTCTCTCGTACAACTTTGCAGAAGTTTCTCAAAGACTGTGCGGAGGCAGGGTTTGCTGCAGCTTTCCACTGGAGTCAGCGGCTGTTCTTTCGAGTAATCCACGCCGAGCTGAAACTGTTACAGGTAGGGCAGAATCCCGTCTTTACGTATTACAGTTCAGTGAAAAATCCAAAAAACTCTACTAGCCGCTACGTGATGAGTCCACCCACTCGTGCTTCATTAGAAGGAACGGCTAGGCACATCCTCTGAGAAGGTTGTCTGGCACCGCACAGTGCAACAGGCAACCCGTGTCCCCAGCGCGTGGCGACGGGGAGTGTGTAACGGCAGCTAAACTGTCAGAGTGGTCTGGCGATACATCCCTCACTTAGAGAGAGCTTGCTGGCGTATCTACTGTCAAAAACTTCTGACGATCTCGATAGCTTCCTTGAAGAGAAATACATCAAAACCCAACATGATGCTAAAACGACCTTCCCTCAGTTCATCGCCTCCAGAGGTCCAGCATTCCAAATAAACGTACCCTGTTGAACGGCTTTCTTATAGAACAAGATTCGCGCTTTCGAATGGTTTTTTAATCAACTCGAAAGGTTCAGCCCAAGCCGAGATACGTGCATTTAAAATTAGGGGCTGGAAAACGACAGAACTTTCTGAAACACCTAATATTAGATTAGTTGCAAAATTAGCTGAAACATATGGTTAAAATCAAATGTATCAGAAGAGTAAGGAGTGACTTTTAAAAAAAAAAGAGTTAAATCTCACTGCACCAACTCAATCTGTGCTTCAAGTCGCCACTAGCAGTATGTAGAAAATTCGAAAAATCGATTAAAAAATCGTTTGCCGCGGGAAGAGCGGCTTTGATGAGCCGTCAGTCCTTCTATCTTCTCTCATCTGATGAGGACGATCCGCTCTCTATTCGGTTGTGACGTGAAATCTGGAAGGAATTCTTCCCAACAAACTGTGAGCCTCGACTGAGTTTGATCACGACTAACAAGGGAGGTCTTTCAGGGCAAGGTGCGCTTTTTGGAAACGGTTTAGTACATGTTGTAGGGACGCATGTATGGACCACAAAACCATGTTTCGTTTTCGCTGAACGGTTTTAGTAGTAAAGTGGTGAATAATACTCTTGATGGTTCAATCCCCGCGGCGACTAAATTTTGCAATCAAGGTTGGCGGCCACTTGTTGGCTTCAAAATGGTCCTGACGATGAATTTGACATCTGATTTTGATATTTAGCGCGATTTGGCACCAAACCGTAGGCGCCAACCCAAATGCAAAATTTAGTCGCCACGGGGATCGAACCCTTAACAGTACCTTATGCTTCTTTTTTGGTACTGCTATAACCGTTCAGCGAAAATGAAACATGGTTTTGCGTTCCCTACATGCGTCCCTACAATATGCACAAAACCGTTTTGAAAAAGCGCACCTTGCCCTGAAAGACCTCCCTTGTAAGGTCAACAAAATTTCGCAAAGATGAAGCTACACAAGGAGAAGGTAGTGGTATTCTCTGCAGCAGGTGCAGCTCTACAAGCACAAAAAAACAAGCTGTCACTGAAGGAATGTATTCTTTGCAAGGTGTCAAAATACCTTGGATTCTTAACACTTACCCCAAGCGAGAGCTGCCATAAGTGCGAAGACTCTTCTCCACGATGCCCTCAACCGCCGATCAAAGGGACGGTCCAGCAGAAAATGAACTAGCTCGAAACTGAACTGTGCCACAACTGTTCTACACTCAACAGACCGTTGTTCAACGCAACTAACCCACCCGTCTGGATAGCACCTTAACTGAGAAAAGCTACGAAATCTGGCACGCTGGTGAAACGACCTTTGCCGAATTCATTGCCTCTAGAGCTCCAGTACTTTCAACGGGTTAGTTAAAGGCAGTGGTTACGATAGGTATAAGAAGGGTTTATAGGAGACTGGTGGTGCTCAATGGTACGCCAGTGGCGAAAAAAGCGGAGAAATCCGTCAAGAAAACGCAAAACGGGACCCCTTTTTTGGCCGTTGGTTTTCACTCATGAGGTAACAGCTCAGAAAGCGGACGTATGAACGAGTTCACCGCAACGCGTTTGGTGGCACATGCCAATCCATGCTCCAGTCGAGTTGCTCCAGTTGTGCCGCTGCTGGCAACGCAGCTCGTCCAAATCACCAAGTAAACTAGTGGGCGGATCGCTTTTGGGGGCGGAGTGCTTTCGAAGTCCTGCTCAGCAACCAGCGCACTTTTTTGTCGTGAAGCGCCACACCTCGCTTCCCTGGCAGCCAAGTAACTGCCCTCGTGTGGTGCATATGCTTCCCCGATGCGCTCCTTCCTTATCGTAATCGCTGCCTTTACACTAACATAATGTTGGGAAGGAAGAGTAGATTGTCATGTTTTTCCACAACGAACGAAAACGTTGTGTCTCAAAAGAGATATGCACATGCAAACTTCAGGGTTCGGGACGGCAAGAACTTTCCTTCCAACCTGATTAGTTCAATTCACCGAAGATTTACATTAACCTCAAACACAGCAGCAACATAATTCCAGGATTATACTCGATGCAATGAATGAACTAGCCGAATTGAAGCGAAGGGACAAGCTGTTTTACACAAGGGATGTACTTTTCGGGAATACGGTTCGCAGTATGATAAACCTTTGTGGTTAGTCATCGCATTCGTTCTAGTATCACTGAGACGATGGAAGCTATACAGTAGCGGTCAAAAGTCTTCGCCGAAATTGTTTTTCGACTGTAACTTTTTTCCGCTGAATCAAATCAATTCAAATTTTAATATGTTTTAGAGATAGTCCTACTTCACTTAAACGGCATATTTGTTTCGGATTGAGAGAGAGTTAAGAATGAAAAAAAAACATTTCACTAGAAATTCTCGCGTATGAGCAAATTCCAAGTAGGTTTCAAATTACTCTAGCGAGCTTACAATTCAACAAAACAATCTTACGCATGATGAATAACACTGGGCAGGTCCAATACTTTGTTAATGATCTTCTGGGTACGCTGAAATACTAACAAGGCCTAAGTAAGGAATCAGTCATTGAATGCAGTGTCTACAAGGGCAGCTTCCTCCACTTCTCTTGAACTTTGACGAGTTTCTCGCCCATATTTCCGGCTCTTATTTCTACCAAAGGTATCCCTAGTCTCTCCCATAATGTTTCGATGGCGCTCGGGTCATTGGTGTGAATTGTTCCCTTCGTTGAAAGCGCGCCATGCTGTCGAAACCAATCCTTCACAGTGAAGGTGCGATGCTTTTGGTCGCTCTATAGCTAGAAGGCGAACTCAGTCACGTACAGTTTCATACGAGCGGATACGAAACTCCTTCCAGAATCTATCTGATACGTCGGCATCCTCCACTTCTCTAATCCTGTGCAGTTGTAAAACTTCTTTTACGGACTACCACACGCGAGCCTCCGCCAAGTTTTACATACGGCAGTTAATTCCTTGGATCGAAACGTTTTCCCTCAGGACCGCACACATTCCTATTTCAGTCGCCGGCGGTCTCGCAGGACGTTGTAGCCCTATGGGGATCCCCACTTTAGGTGTGCGTAAGCCCATTTCGCCCCCGACCATTTCACCGCCGACTAACTTCGCAGTATTCGCAATCATGTGAAGGCAGCCTATACAGTTGGGTTCTAGAAGGAGTTCTTATCCACATGTATGACAGTTGGTCAAAACTGAGCTCGCCTTCTAGCATTAGTGCGACCAAAAGCATCGCACCTTCACTGTGAAGGAGTGGCTTCGCCAGCATGGCGCGCTTTCAACGAAGGGAACAATTCACACCAATGTCCTGAGCGCCGTCGGAAACATTATGGGAAAGATAGGGATACCTTTGGTGGAAATAAGAGCCGGAAATATGGGCGAGAAACTCGTCAAATTTCAAGAGAAGTGGAGGAAGCTGCCCTAGTAGACAGTGCATTCAATGACTGATTCCTTACTTAGGCCTTGTTAGTATTTCAGCGAACCCAGAAGATCATTAACAAAGTATTGGACCTGCCCAGTGTTATTCATCATGCGTAAGATTGTTTTGTTGAATTGTAAGCTTGCTAGAGTAATTTGAAACCTACTTGGAATTTGCTCATACGCGAGAATTTCTAGTGAAATGTTTTTTTCCATTCTTAACTCTCTCTCAATCCGAAACAAATATGCCGTTTAAGTGAAGTAGGAATATCTCTAAAACATATTAAAATTTGAATTGATTTGATTCAGCGGAAAAAAAGTTACAGTCGAAAAACAATTTCGGCGAAGACTTTTGACCGCTACTGTATATATACGTAATATGTATATAAGTATTATACGATGTTGTATGTGCAGACAGCCTTCGGCATAAGGTTGACGCCAAGTCTTGCGACATCGGAAATGGGGAATATTCAAAATTTATCGAACCCCACGTGAGATACAACTATAGGGTATGCGTCCAATATTATTTCTTATTGGCGAAAGCGTCCTCCGTTTCACCCCTAACTTGGTGTGGTTGTTTGTCGGCCTGTATATTGAGATGTATCGGTATGTTTGTGAGCTCGTTCAGTGGTGAAGCAGCTTAGGAATAAGGCAATCACTCACAGAACTGAGGAGCTCTTGTAGTATCAATGCTTCGTGATGAATGCTTGTGTGACAAGACCGTGGCTACCAACAATTTCTTGCATGCTTCGGCCATTCCACACAATACCATCGTTGCAGCTGAAGGCCAAGGCATGGAGGAGAGAGGAGTTGAGAATCAAGCGCTCTCATAAAAGTAAGATCAGTGTCGCTGCTATAGTATCGTTCTAGCTGATGCTATGATGCGATAAGTTACAGAAGCTGTTCATAAAGATCAACTGAGCTATTCCAGCTATTCTCCATTGTGTTGTTCAAAGGGGGAAAGAGAGGGAGAGACGGGGAAGACAGGGCCAGCGAAACCAAACGTCAACAAACTCGTGTTCCCCATCATTGTTGGGGTTAGATTCCAAGGTGGTGTGGTCACTACTGCGACAAGGTTCTGCACTGTACGAGACCATGCTGTGCAGACGCATTCCCTCCACGATATGTGCACTTCATAGGCACGGAAAGTGTAAAATCCGTGTCTGGAATGAGAGGACCCGGGGACAACGCTGGTAAGCAATAAAAAACTATATGGTAGTTGTGTATAACTCCGTGGGAAGAGCGATCATTGTGCAGCGTAATGTGAGGGCTCCCAGTCACTTTAATGATCATTTCCCGGACTACATTCTAGACCAAGCCTCTCGTCCTTACGGATTGGTTAGCTGATAAGAGACTTATCTGGTATGATGAAAACGTTGACTTGTACATCGGGAAGCTCCGGCACATGCTGTCTTTGGTGAAGGATGATTCGTGCTTTTATGGTTGGATGGTATTCAGAATAGGCATTCATAGGCATTCGTAATAATGATTGGCTTTGATTTATAACGCGAGTGGAAGTTTTAATTTTTCTCGTGGTATATTTTAAATGACATCACCGAACATAAAGGACTCTCTATACCTCAATTTTAATTTTATTTCCAGAGAGAACGCGTGGTAGAAATAGAGCCAACACCATTCAAGCCAGGAGATGTGTCATCTTCCTTAACATCGAGGCGACGAAAGAGAAAGAGGTTGAAAAGGAGCAATGTCGAGAAAAAAGAGCTTAGCGATGTTAAGCCACCTTCTTCAACGTTCACTGGAGGAAGTAAGGAGAAACCTGATGTGAAGGACCAGGCACGGAGGGAGAATTGAGAATCCAGAATGGATGATTTAATTAGGATGGAGTGGTGAAAGAAAAAGGTTGAAGCTGGAAGAAACCTGAAAGCGATCACAGTATCGGCCATGTTTTCAACCTTCGTCTGTTCGATTACTTATACAGGATGCGACCAATAACTTATTTGCACTTAATAATAAATTTAATTAACATTATTCCAAGATTTGGGCTTTATATCTATACCAGATTGGTCCCCCGGCAACCACCGGGACCTCCTTACCTGCGTAAGCTTTACTCCTTCCAATGTGCTCCCATCCACTGGTGACATGGAGGTGGCACGCATGCACAAAAAAGTGTCTTATATAGTAGAAGGCATTACCGTAATCGTGACATGACTTAGAATGATATTAATTGATGCAGGTCTTTTGGCGGTGGGGCTCCCTCGTTCTCATTATCCTGATTCCCTCTACTGCTCTCCAGCTGCTATTGCAGCATCATGTGGAATGAATGAGACCATGCTCAGTAGGTGTTTATATAGCCGTTGGGGTGTTATCACATTGATAGCACTGCAAAACATTGATTGCTAAAGTCATAGTTACTCGATTTTGTTAACGGTCTGTTTACTTCACGAGTTTCCCTACCACTTCATTTTGCGGACGGACACACAGACATACATACACACATACAAACCGACACACAAAGTTAGCGCTTTATAAAATAGAAGGATTTTACCACAATGCTGTAGGTTGTTCGTTATTTGTGCCGAGAGCTTAAACTAGGTGATTTTCTGCGGTAAGTGATACTTAAAGCAAAGTCCCAGGGTCTGTTGCCTCCGATACTAAAGGGCGAAAAGCTGCACTAGTCCTAATCAAGAACATATGAAGTGTCACAAATCTCACCTTGAAAGCCGCTAGAAAGAGAGTCGAACGCCTTTGAAATGGGCATGTCTGACTGTGGACAGCAAGCCTCTATTGCCAGCGTGGAGATCGAGTGCTTGAGAGCGGGTCCCACGATTGCTTCTAACTATCCCGTGTTTCAAATTAATGCTGCGTCCTTTTGATTGGTTTTACTTGCTTAGTTCATTATTATATTTGTTTGTAGTGATGCATATGTCTCTGTTTGCATCAATACAAATGCGATTGCAGCCGATTCCCTGTTGGCACGATTCAGCAATTAGAGCCGGTCAAGAAAGCTAGTTCAGTTAACGCGTCCGACCCACTTCTTCCTTCATTCCAAAGGGGAAGTGAGCAAACCCATGTTTAAAGGCTTCGTTGGCTTTTTTTTCTATTAGCAGTTAGAACATCTTACTATGAAGTTGACCTATCCCAGGACTACTATCGCTCTGTACGGTATCGCGCGCATTACATAGCTAAATTTGAATGAAACTGGAGACCCTGTGGGACATTGCAGCCACACTCCACAAATCGCTTCACTACGAATACTTTGGCCGAATGACCTAATGGTCCACTATTTCTCCAGTTTGACGAAAATTTCACCGCGTAGTGCGCGCTGTAGATGCAGAGCTAAACTGGGCAGCAACCCACTGTTTCCAGTCGTGGAGATCGAGTATTTGGATGCGGGCCCTTGGAACATAACAAGCAAATAAGACGTTTTGCTGGCAACATTCTACAATACCTTTGTAACGACTAATAGCTTAACGAATTCGTTGTCACTTTCATGCCGACGCTCCTTATCGATTATTATCACTACCCATCAATTACCTATGATCACTATCCACACCGTCCTCCCCAACTACACCAGGTGAGAGGTTTGCGGGTGTTGTGCGCGCAATTATGAATTCCGTCAATCAGTCAGATTTGCATGGTACAAGCGCTTGGCAGATCATATATATGTATATCATATATATCCTTTTGTTATATCATGTGATTAGCTGAAGTGGTGCGTCGGTTAGTATTTATGTGCGTGCGCAAGTACGTGTATACAGGGTGGCCGAAAAGTATAGGACGCCATGTTTGTGTGTGAAAAGCCAAGAAAGAGACTCGATCAGGAAACCGACTTCACACAAAGATAGAGTTAAGCTATTTGATCACTTGTGCAGAAGGTGCTTTGAATTTGACGACTCTGCTTTGAGAGAGGCCTTCTGACGTCCAACGACAAAATCAGCAGTGCGCCGCAGGTAGCCAACGGCGATGTCGTCCCACCTCTTCTGAAGCGCTAACTTCAGAGCACCCACCGAGCTGGAGAAGTCTTATGAGGTCTTGCTCTACAACATCCTCACATAGAGGAGTCCATCGGGTTAAGGGCCTGAGAGGAAGAAGGTCACAATTCCTTGCTCCAGTGGCCCGGGAAGTGAGCGCCCAGGATGGCTTTGGTCGATTTGAACGCGTATTAGGGAGCCCAGCTTCATTGAAGAGCAAACGATCATTGAGCAAAATGCTCGTAAATCCAGAACAACATACCGTACCTCATTAAGTCTTTTGCAAGACCTTCGAGTTAATTTTAACATTTGTGGAAGATGAACTCCAATGGAGCTGCACTTTTGGATGTTACCCCGTCACAAACTACCACACGTTCAGGAGAAAGTCTGTTGTAAACTAGACGTTATTCGCAAAGGAGTTTAGTTCGAAATTTTTCTCTTTAACCCAATCCGTAAAGAGATGCGGCGCACCTCGAGCTCGTGCAGAAACTTTTTGCATTTTATCAGTTGAATCTATTCGGGTTGCTCCAATAAAAACCAGCATAGAAAGAGTCGGTAACCTCTTCAAATAATGATTGCTTCCCAAGATTTTCTGGAAGGAGTGACGGCAGATCCTGAGATCAAAAGCGATGTGACTCACGCTGGCTTCATCGTTGTGAGCCATCCTCTTCTAGGTGATTGCCCAATCCTCTGAGTGTGCACAGTTCTTGAACTTCCACTTTTCGCAATCCCAGAGACGTGTGCTTGAACCTTGAGAGCACCGAACATGTTTCAAAGAGTTGAAGAGGGAATACCGAGTCGCTTTCCGAAGTTGCAATTTCAGAGACCGTCATTGGGCAGCCCCTCTTGGTAATGGGTCGATGCAAAAAAATCTTCATGGCGAGAGTTCAGATGAACTTTGGACCAAACAACTTATGGTGCTTCTTACATAGTTTCAAAGCTTTCGAAGAGTTTTGAAACACCTCTGAAAATACTCCACGGCTCAGTGCCAGCAAGCCTAGCTCTATCCGATGGTATAGAGTCAATCTCTGTACTGAATTCGCCCAGGCTAGGGAAGCATCACTTAGTGGGTGATAAAATGGTTCGGAATCGTCTGTGAAATTGGTACTGACCTCTAGTAATTGTTATTAGCTTGGCCGCCTTCAAACATCGCTCTACAAGTCGCCTTCGAAGTTATCTTTTGTCAAATTCAGTGTCCGTGACGCACCGATCGTAGTCATGACCAGGTGTAAATTGCCGCCTTTACCGTTGTTTCGGAAAAGGGCATAGGGAGAAGTTTCACCGAATGGCTCCAATCATAACGTTAGCCAGTTCCACAATATAGTAGTAGTGTGAATGTTGATGAATAAAATAAACTTCCTGGTGATTTTCTCTTTTGCCTATGTGAAGTCTGAGTTGGATGAGAAGTATCATTAGGCTTGCAATTCCCGAGATACATGGCTCATCTTCACAAACTCCTCCGTAACGAAAAATCAAGCGTTTTGTCGGAACCCATGGCGGGAACAAATTTGATGATTTCAGTCTCGACTCCCGTAAATTTGAAATCATGGGACTTGACGTATAACAGATTATGAAGGCAGTTGGCCATAAATGTAGGTATACCCTGAATTAGGAGCACACACTTTAGCAGTGAAGTCATTTATCACAAAGGAAGGTGGTGATCACGACATGTTGAAAGCTTCGGAAAACTTGAGACGGAGCTCGGCTACCACAGCTGCATAGTTTGGGAGAGAACGTGAGAAATTTCAAACATAGGATTATCAGTCTCCGACTGAATAATCTATGTTTGAAATTTCTCCTGATTGGCGAACTGAACAATCCACATCTACGTACGATGCATTCATTTTCTACTTCATAGCATTCACCGGATGGTCGGACTGTGCTCGACATGGATTCATTCAAGCGTTGTATGTCGATAAGTTATCTATTATTCACTTAAAATGGATTGCTTTCTCAACAGCGTAACTTTTAAAGCGCGTTGCAGTTTTTTCATATTTTTTTCGCCGAAGACAAGTAGATTTGGCAACGAATAATGGCAAATAACACGGCAAAGAACGCCAAGCCCAATGAAAAAAGCATAATTCATGTCGTAAGTCGTGGATTTACACGTAGCAAGACCCTTCCAAGCGCTCATGTCTCTGGTGGGACATCGAACTGCGAGTGAGCCAGCTATGTGCTTGGAGGCTGAGCCCTAGGGAGGTAAGGGATCTTGGGGAGTATGTGAACAGTTTGTGTTCCTCTAACGTTTCTCCCCTTCGCAGAGCTTAACTATAGACTCACATACCGGCCCTTTTTTGAATGCCCCCCACAAGGACATGAGCGCCCCCTTTCAACAGCAGTCAACTTCCCGCCTGACAAGATTCGAAAGTGTGAGTGCCATACTGTAATGCATTGAGTACTTCAGTCAGGCGAAGGAAGCCTATCGAAGAAAAAAGGGAAATAGCGGGGAAATCGAAGTCCTTCATGACGTCTCAAGTGAACACAGTAAATTTTGTAAAAGAGAGCCCCGCCAAGAATTCTCATCTGAAGCCAGAATCAGGCGAAGGTGCGGTCGGTGCGGCAAAGAGCTCTGGCGAACCTCATATGAAAGACCAATCAATAAAGTTCGTCAGATTTGTAAATAACGAGGAAAGAGATAGCACAATAAATCACAATCAACGCAGTCCAAACACTTGTGATGTCTTGTTCCTTATCGTTCTTGCGCTTGTATAAAATAACAACCACTCAACCGGCCAAAGTACGAAAACTGAACCTAGTTGCGTCTGTTTTGAATAATACGCATAGTCACAAACTATCCCTAGTAGATACCTCACGAGTGGCGCAGCATTCCTGTTACCAGGTTACCCAAATGAAATAAAAAGAAAAAAAACTTTCCTTATCAAGACCAATAGTTCTCATTAAATTGTACAACAAAGCGCCCCCCAAACAATAAATAGATTCTTCGATGTGCTGAAATGTCTGATTCACACAAAATTTACATTCTTCTGCAGAATACTTAAGTAAATGTTAAGCAGCTCTCAGGAGACAATCTAGTTTACAAAACTGCGGCGCCAATTCTCCGAATGTAGACAAGGCTTACCGACGTCATTAAAGTGATATGACTGCAATGAAATTAGTCTTAACATACCAAACAACTAAAGCTACACGTTCGCTTCTAGCGCTGGTATTAACAGTTTACTGGCCATCAACTCACACTAATACGAATTTGCCTCTTGATTTCCCGTTGCGACTTTCGATTTGCATCAGGCATCTAAGCAACTAGCGTTATACGGACAAAGCAGATCATTGCCTTCTTTTTACGCCCTACCCAGACGAAGATCCTTGAACGTGCAGCAAATAGAGATTAGATCTCATAGTTGACTATCGGAAGAGTTACTTAAATTGTCAAGCCGTAGGAAATGAACAGAATGGTGAGCAACAAACGATCTGTAACAAGTGCGGTTCCCCACCTACATCTTCGAATTCGCGGTCGTTCATTTGAAGCAGTCACATAAGATGTTATGTACTAGACCCCTGAAGTGAATCACTGACGTCCCGTTGATCATCGAATTGCTCGAGCGGGCGCCAGCAACGTCTCCATTCGTCCCTGTCGCGTGCAAGGTCCAGTTCCTCCTGCTCGAGGGACACGAAGTCCTTCATTCCTTTCGTTCAGAGCTTTCGTGAAGAAGTCTGACCATCGGGCCGGCGGTCGTCCAGGTGTTCGTTTGACGTCCCGAGGGATCCAGTCGGTAACCGCTCTGGTCCAACGGTCATCGCAAAATCGCATGACGTGTCCGGCCCACCTTATCTTCGATTCCTTGGCGAAAACGGCAGCGTCCCTGATCTTCGATCGTTGGCGTAGTTCGGAACTCCGGATTCCCCTCTGCACTTGCGTGTATAGGGTTACTCCTAGCATCGTCCTCTCGACAGCGCGTTGGATAACGCTGACCGCATGCTCGTCCTGCCTGCGCAGAGTCCAAGTCTCTGAGGCGTAGGTTAGGGCAGGAAGGACTGCGGAATCGAAGAGGTGGGCACGGAGCCGGATGTTCTTCGTCTTCTTCACTACTCCCTCGATGTTCTTGAACGCTCCCCAAGCCGCTCGTTTCCTCCTGCTCAGCTCTGGAGCTAGATCGTTCATCATATTGATTTCCCGACCTAGGTACACGTAGCTGGAGCATTCGGTGATGTTCGTTCCGTTGAGCGTGAATTGGGCATTAGTTCAGCTGTAGACCTTACCACAGGCGCAGTCGAAATCAGCCAGCATTCGCTCCGCTTGCTCGATGTTCGGCGTTATAAGAACGATGTCGTCAGCAAAACGAAGGTGGTGTAGTTGCCGGCCGTCGACCTTCACTCCCATGTCTTCCCATTCCAGTTGACGCATGACGTTCTCGAGAGCGGCGCTGAAGAGTTTGGGCGAGATGGTGTCGCCCTGTCGAACCCCTCTCTTGACGTCGATGATGACCTCCTTGTAGAATGGTGAGGTACTGGTAAGATGCTTCAGTGCTCAAGGAGAAGACAGGGATAGCTGAGTGGTTAAGAGGTTAGACTCATGTCTGCACCTCTGAAAACCGCGAGTTCGATCCCTGCCGAGGTTAACCATGCCTTGCAAAAATTGCAAAAATGGTTCTAGTACCAGCGTCAGGCCGGCTGATGAACACCCCAGTCACACCAAACATGTCTAAAAGTCGCAAAAGAATCAGTGTTAATGCTAGGACGTCACCCGGAAGTGGCGCGCAGAACCCCGCCCGAGTTCTGTGGTCAGTATGCGAGGGCTACCGAGGAGTGAACGGCCTCGGCCAAAGAAGCTAGTTCGAATTGGGACTCTGAACGTAGGATCGCTAACTGGGAAGTCCCGAGAGGTTGCTGATCTGATGACGCGCAGGAATATCCAAGTCCTTCAGGAGACGCGATGGAAAGGTGCTAAGGCCAGGGAAATCGGGGAAGCTCTACTACAATGGAGAAGACACCAAGCGGAACGGCGTGGCCATAGCGGTAGCGGAGTCGCTCAAGGACTATGTCTCCGCTGTGAACAGGATCAGCGATCGGATCATGGCTGTGAGGATAGACACGAAGGAGGGGTACTGGACCATACTCTCCGTGTACGCACCGCAAGCCGGGTGCCCCGAAAGTGAGAAGGACGAGTTCTATCTAAGCCTGGACGGGCCATAAGATCGATTCCGGAAGGACCTCACCATAGCAGGTGACCTGAATGGTCACGTCGGCAGTGACAGAAGAGGCCTGGAAAGGGTGCACGGAGGTAGAGGGATAGGAACGAGGAACGCTGAGGGAGAGAGGGTTCTGGACCTGGCTACAGCCCACGATCTGGCAATCTGCAGCACGTTCTTCGCGAAAAGGGAGACTCAGAAGGTAACCTACAGCAGTGGAGGGAGAAACGGAAATCGACCATGTGCTGGTAAGAAGATCATCCCTCAAAACTGTTAAGGATATTAAAGTACTTCCGGGAAGGGTGAATAACGGTCGAGGAATTCCTCGACCATCTGCTGTGCGAGAGTAGAGCCGATAGTGAATGTACGCGCGGAGAGCACAGACGGCTCGCGGGTGGCGAGAACGTAAAGGATAAGGGGAAGTCCTCGACGTGCCGTTGAAGAATCCTCAAGCAATATTCACCCTGCTTCCGGGCGAAGAACTGGCTCCTGCTGGCAGACATAGCCATAGACCTTCCCAAGAAGACAAGGGTAAGAACCGAGAGGAGAATCCGGTGGTGGAAGCTGCACCGAGCAGAGAAGAGCGACCTCAAACGAAGGATAATGGAAGTTGGTCTCCCAGATCCTGAGGACCAGTGCAGCAGACTTGGAGCAATGCAGCTGAGATCATCCTACGATGCGCCAAGGAGGTACTGGGCGAGACGCGAGGTGGATTCAGAGGAGACAAGGCAGCGTGGTTCTGGAACGAGGAGGTCCAGCGAGTCGTGAAGCAGAAGAAGGAAGCATACAAGCGCTGGCAGAAGACCCGGAGCCCCGAAGACCTCGCTGCCTACAAGAGTTGCAAGAGGCTCGCTAAGGCTGCCGTCGCCAAGGCTAAGAACACAGAATGGACGCCTTGTACGAGAAGCCGGAGAGCCGAAATGCGGAGCAAGTTTGTCTGAGGAATGGCTTAAGCTTGGCGCCAAACTACCCATGATGTTAGGGTAGTGAAGCATGTAATGGAGCTCGATGCTAACATCCTGAAGAAGCCAGCTGGAGTCAAGAGGAGGTGGGAAGAGTACTACAATGCACTTCTGAACGAGGAGTTCCCTCACAAAGACAACTCGCAAGCAGAGGCAACGGCTGGCCCCATCTCACTGTGGACAGAGGATGAGGTCCGTCGCGAAGTAGGAAAGATGAAGGTTGGAAAGGCGGTAGGTCCAGATGGGGCATGGAAGGCGCTCGGAGAGTACGGGATCAGATGGCTCACCGATTCCTGAACACGGTAACTGCGGAAGGAAGGATGCCGGATGCCTGGAGAACAAGCACTATCGTCCCCATCTTCAAGCAGAAGGGTGACGCGATGGACTGCTCCAACTACCGCGGGATCAAGTTGACTGCGCATACCATGAAGTTGTACGAGCGGCTGGTCGACTCGAAACTGGCTGGTCCCGATCTCCCAGGAACAGTTCGGGTTCATGCCTGGAAAGATCTACAACGGATGCCATCTTCATCGCTAGGCAATTGATGGAGAACCAACTGACCTTTATCGAATTAGAAGGATTTACAAACAATGCTTGTATGTGTGCGTTATTTGTTGGCGAGAGCTTAAAACTTGCCGTGATTTTCTGCGGTAAGTGATACTTAAAGCAAAGTCCCAGGGTCTGTTGCCTCCGATACTAAAGGGCGAAAAGCTGCACTAGTCCTAATCAAGAACATAGGAATTGTCACAAATCTCACCTTGAGAAGCCGCTAGAAAAGAGTGAACGCTTGTGGAAAGGCATGTCTGAACTGGCGACAGCCAATCTCTATGCAGACGGTGGGAGATTCGAGGTGGTGAGAAGGCGGGTCCACTATTGTTCTAACTATCCTGTTTCAAATTAATTCTGCGGGTATTTCGGTTTCTCATGCACTTTCGATCTCCGCGTCTTCTTCCCCAACAAACTCATCGTCTCCTGTCTCCTCCACCCCCTCCTCCCCTTCCACTCCATCCGTCCACACCCCTCCCCCCAACACGCACATCCACACTCTCGTTGGTCACCGTCCCTTCATTCCCCTATTCCCATTTGATTAGTTTTACTGCTTAGTTCATTATTATATTTTTTTGTAGTGATGCATATGTCTCTGTTTGCATCAATACAAATGCGATTGCAGCCGATTCCCTGTTGGCACGATTCAGCAATTAGAGCCGGTCAAGAAAGCTAGTTCAGTTAACGCGTCCGACCCACTTCTTCCTTCATTCCAAAGGGGAAGTGAGCAAACCCATGTTTAAAGGCTTCGTTGGCTTTTTTTTCTATTAGCAGTTAGAACATCTTACTATGAAGTTGACCTATCCCAGGACTACTATCGCTCTGTACGGTATCGCGCGCATTGCATAGCTAAATTTGAATGAAACTGGAGACCCTGTGGGACATTGCAGCCACACTCCACAAATCGCTTCACTACGAGTACTTTGGCCGAATGACCTAATGGTCCACTATTTCTCCAGTTTGACGAATTTCACGCGTAGTGCGCGCTGTAGATGCAGAGCTAAACTGGGCAGCAACCCACTGTTTCCAGTCGTGGAGATCGAGTATTTGGATGCGGGCCCTTGGAACATAACAAGCAAATAAGACGTTTTGCTGGCAACATTCTACAATACCTTTGTAACGACTAATAGCTTAACGAATTCGTTGTCACTTTCATGCCGACGCTCCTTATCGATTATTATCACTACCCATCAATTACCTATGATCACTATCCACACCGTCCTCCCCAACTACACCAGGTGAGAGGTTTGCGGGTGTTGTGCGCGCAATTATGAATTCCGTCAATCAGTCAGATTTGCATGGTACAAGTGGTTGGCAGATCATATATATGTATATCATACATATCCTTTTGTTATATCATGTGATTAGCTGAAGTGGTGCGTCGGTTAGTATTTATGTGCGTGCGCAAGTACGTGTATACAGGGTGGCCGAAAAGAACAGGACGCCATGTTTGTGTGTGACAGCCAAGAAAGAGAGTCGATCAGGAAACCGACTTCACACAAGATAGAGTTAAGCTATTGATCACTTGTGCAGAAGGTGCTTTGAATTTGACGACTCTGCTTTGAGAGAGGCCTTCTGACGTCCAACGACAAAATTAGCAGTGTGCGGAGGTAGCCAACGGTCGATGTCGTCCACCTCTTTGAAGCGCTAAATTCAGAGCACCCACCGAGCTGGAGAAGTGTTACAAGGTCTATGAGAGAGTCTAAGAATATCCTACATAGGGAATCGTTGGGTGAAGGGCCTGGAGGGAAGAAGGTTACAATGTCTTGCTCGCATGGCCGAGAGTTGAGCCAGAATGGCTTTTGCTCGATTTGAACACGTTAGAAGGCAGCTTCGTTGAAAGAGCAGAACAATCATTGCAGCAAAAATGCTCGTAATCCAGAACAACATACCGTACCTCATGCAAGTCTTTTGCAAGACCTTCAAGTTAATTTTAACATTTGTAGAAGATGAGTCTAATGGAGCTGCACTTTTGGATGTTACTCCGTCCACAAACTACAACACGTTCAGGAGAAAGTCTGTTGTAAACTAGACGTTATTCGCAAAGGAGTTTAGTTCGAAATTTTTCTCTTTAACCCAATCCGTTAAAGAGACGCGGCGCATCTCGAGCTGGTGCAGAACTTTTTGCATTTTATCAGTTGAATCTATTCGGGTTGTTCCAATAAAATCAGCATAGAAATAGTCGGTAACTCCTCAAATGATGGTCGCTTCCCAAGATTTTCTGGGAGTGACGCCTGAGAACAAAAGTGATGTGACTCACGCTGGCTTCATCGTTCCGAGCCATCCTCTTTTAGGTGATTGCTCCAATCCTCTGAATGTGCACAGTTCTTGAACTTCCACTTTTCGCAATCCCAGAGACGTGTGCTTGAACCTTGAGAGCACCGAACATGTTCAAAGAGTTGAAGGGAATACCGAGTCGCTTTCCGAAGTTGAAGTTCCAGCGAACGTCATTAGGCAGCAATTTTAGCGACCTCTTGGTAGCTGTTCGATGCAAAAATATCCTCATGCGAGAGTTCAAATGAACTTTGGACCAAACAACTTATGGTGCTTCTTACATAGTTTCAAAACTTTCGAAGAGTTTCAAACACCTTGAAAATACTCCACGGCTCAGTGCCAGCAAGCCTAGCTCTATCCGATAGTATAGAGTCAATCTCTGCTCTAAATTCGCCCAGGCTAGGGGAAGCATCACTTAGTGGGTGATAAAATGGTTCGGAATCGTCTGTGAAATTGGTACTGACCTCTAGTAATTGTTATTAGCTTGGCCGCCTTCAAACATCGCTCTACAAGTCGCTTCCAAGTTATCTTCTGTCAAGATTCATATCCGTGAGACGATCGGTAGTAATGACAGGTGTAATGCCGCTTTACGCGTTGGTTTCGCGAAAAGGAATTAGCGCGAAAGTTTCACGAATGGCTCAATCAGACGTAGCAGCTTCGCCAAATATAGTGTAGGGTGAAGAGTTGATTGAATAAAATAAACTTCCTGGTGATTTTCTCTTTTGCCTATGTGAAGTCTGAGTTGGATGAGCAGTATCATTAGGCTTGCAATTCCCGAGATACATGGCTCATCTTCACAAACTCCTCCGTAACGAAAATTTGATGATTTCAGTCTCGACTCCCGTAAATTTGAAATCATAGGGACTTGACGTATACAGATTATGGAAGGCAGTTGGCAAAATGTAGCGAGACCCTGAATTAGGAGCACACACTTTAGCAGGTGAAGTCATTTATCACAAAGGAAGGTGGTGATCACATGTTGAAAGCTTCGGAAAACTTGAGACGGAGCTCGGCTACCACAGCTGCATAGTTTGGGAGAGAACGTGAGAAATTTCAAACATAGGATTATCAGTCTCCTGATTGGCGAACTGAACAATCCACATCTACGTACGATGCATTCATTTTCTACTTCATAGCATTCACCGGATGGTCGGACTGTGCTCGACATGGATTCATTCAAGCGTTGTATGTCGATAAGTTATCTATTATTCACTTAAAATGGATTGCTTTCTCAACAGCGTAACTTTTAAAGCGCGTTGCAGTTTTTTCATCTTTTTTTCGCCGAAGACAAGTAGATGTTGGCAACGAGAATGCAAATAACGCGGCAAAGAACGCCAAGCCCAATGAAAAAAGCATAATTCATGTCGTAGTCGTGGATTTACACGTAGCAAGACCCTTCCAAGCGCTCATGTCTCTGGTGGGACATCGAAGTGCGAGTGAGCCAGCTATGTGCTTGGAACTGAGCCTTAGGGAGGGTAAGGGATCTTGGGGAGTATGTGAACAGTTTGTGTTCCTCTAACGTTTCTCCCCTTCGCAGAGCTTAACCATAGACTCACATACCGGCCCTTTTTTGAATGCCCCCCACAAGGACATGAGCGCCCCTTTTCAACATGATGCGAAAGTTATCCAAGTAAGGCAGAGTATTTCAGTCAGCAGAACCTACTAGAAAAAAGGATGATACTGGGAAATCGAAGTCCTTCATGACGTCTCAAGTGAACACAGTAAATTTTGTAAAAGAGAGGCCCCGCCAAGAATTCTCATCTGAAGCCAGAATCAGGCGAAGGTGCGGTCGGTGCGGCAAAGAGCTCTGGCGAACCTCATATGAAAGACCAATCAATAAAGTCACAGATTGTAAAAACGAGGAAGAGAGATAGCACAATGAAATCACAAGCAACGCAGTTCCAAACTACGTGAGTGTGTTAGCGTATCGTTCTTGCTTTGTTCGATAAACCACTCAACCAGCCAAGCTACGGAACGTGAACCTTAGTTGCGTCTGTTTTAAATAAATACCTATCCCTTCCTAGTATACTACGAGGGTATAAGTCGCCACTGTGTACCAGTTTACCCAACGAAAAATATTCTTTATTCTATAAAGACAAAGTTTCTTATTAAAGTTGTCAAACAAGCCCCACACACAATAAAAGATTCTTTGTGCTGCTGAAATTGTGATCAATTTACGATTTCCTGCAGAATAGAAGTGAATGCTTAAGCAGCTCCAGGAGAACATCAAGTTTACAAAACGTCGGCGCCATTCTCGAGAATGTTCCGCGTCATTTAGTATGAGTGCATGAAATGAAGTCTAACAGCAACAACTAAGCTACGTTCGCTTCACTGATGACAGAGTACTGGACGTCAACCACGAAAAGCGAATGTTGGCCTCTGTTGTCCGTTGCGATGTCGATTTGCATCAGCATCTAAAGAACCGGCGTTAGTAGGGAACAAGAGAGGATACATTGCCTCTTTTACGCCCTATCCAGACGAAGGTCTCTTGAACGTGCAGCAAATAGAGATGAGGATTAGTAGTGAGTACGGAAGAGTTACTTAAATTGCACAGCGTAGGAAATTGAATTAGATGTGTGAGCCAACAACGATCTGTAACAAGTGCGGTTCCCCACCTACATCTTCGAATTCGCGGTCGTTCATTTGAAGCAGTCACATAAGATGTTATGTACTAGACCCCTGAAGTGAATCACTGACGTCCCGTTGGTCATCGAATTGCTCGAGCGGGCGCCAGCGACGTCTCCATTCGTCCCTGTCGCGTGCTAGGGTGGTAGTCCTCCTTGCTCGAGGGACACGAAGTCCATCATTCCTTTCGTTCAGAGCTTTCGTGAAGAAGTCTGACCATCGGGCCGGCGGTCGTCCAGGTGTTCGTTTGACGTCCCGAGGGATCCAGTCGGTAACCGCTCTGGTCCAACGGTCATATCACAAATCGCATGGCGTGTCCGGCCCACCTTATCTTCGATTCCTTGGCGAAAACGGCAGCGTCCCTGATCTTCGATCGTTGGCGTAGTTCGGCACTCCGGATTTCCCTCTGCACTTGCGTGTATAGGGTTACTCCTGCATCGTCCTCTCGACAGCGCGTTGGATAACGCTGACCGCATGCTCGTCCTGCCTGCGCAGAGTCCAAGTCTCTGAGGCGTAGGTTAGGGCAGGAAGGACAGCGGAATCGAAGAGGTGGGCACGGAGCCGGATGTTCTTCGTCTTCTTCACTACTCCCTCGATGTTCTTAAACGCTCCCCAAGCCGCTCGTTTCCTCCTGCTCAGCTCTGGAGCTAGATCGTTCATCATATTGATTTCCCGACCTAGGTACACGTAGCTGGAGCAATTCGGTGATGTTCCTTCTGTTGAGCGTGAATTGGGCATTATGTTCAGCTGTAGACCTTACGACAGGCGCAGTCGAAATCAGCCAGCATTCGCTCCGCTTGCTCGATGTTCGGCGTTATAAGAACGATGTCGTCAGCAAAACGAAGGTGGTGTAGTTGCCGGCCGTCGACCTTCACTCCCATGTCTTCCCATTCCAGTTGACGCATGACGTTCTCGAGAGCGGCGCTGAAGAGTTTGGGCGAGATGGTGTCGCCCTGTCGAACCCCTCTCTTGACGTCGATGATGACCTCCTTGTAGAATGGTGAGGTACTGGTAAGATGCTTCAGTGCTCAAGGAGAAGACAGGGATAGCTGAGTGGTTAAGAGGTTAGACTCATGTCTGCACCTCTGAAAACCGCGAGTTCGATCCCTGCCGAGGCTAACCATGCCTTGCAAAAATTGCAAAAATGGTTCTAGTACCAGCGTCAGGCCCAGGTTGACAGGCCGGCTGATGAACACCCCAGTCACACCAAACATGTCTAAAAGTCGCAAAAGAATCAGTGTTAATGCTAGGACGTCACCCGGAAGTGGCGCGCAGAACCCCCGCCCGAGTTCTGTGGTCAGTATGCGAGGGCTACCGAGGAGTGAACGGCCTCGGCCAAAGAAGCTAGTTCGAATGGGACTCTGAACGTAGGATCGCTAACTGGGAAGTCCCGAGAGGTTGCTGATCTGATGACGCGCAGGAATATCCAAGTCCTTCAGGAGACGCGATGGAAAGGTGCTAAGGCCAGGGAAATCGGGGAAGGTGTCACTCTACTACAATGGAGAAGACACCAAGCGGAACGGCGTGGCCATAGCGGTAGCGGAGTCGCTCAAGGACTATGTCTCCGCTGTGAACAGGATCAGCGATCGGATCATGGCTGTGAGGATTCACACGAAGGAAGGGTACTGGACCATACTCTACGTGTACGCACCGTAAGTCGGTTGCCTCGAGAATGGGAAGAATGAGTTCTATTTAAGGGTGTATTGGGCTTAAGATTGATTCCGGATGGACCTCACCGTAGTAGGTGACCTGAATGGTCACGGCAGCGACAGAAGAGGCCAGGAAGGGTGCACCGAGGTAGAGGGATGGAACGAGAAACGCTAAAGGGAGGGAGAGAGGTCTTGGACCTGGCTACAGCCCACGATCTGGCAATCTGCAGCACGTTATTCTAGAAAAGAGAGACTCAGGAAGTAAATCCGCTACTCAGCTGTCGATGTTTGCATATTGGTCGAATAATGTAAATCGCAATGTGTGCCTAGGCAGAATTTGGCACTCGTCTCAAGACCACAACTGTTAGGATGATTGAAGTTCTTGCCCGCAGGGTGTTGGAGTTAGTCCGAGTAACGCGGATCGAGGATTACTATCGACGATCTGCTGTTGCGAGAGTTTAAGACTGATACGATGCACATGGGCTACGCGTCTTCGATGTAGCATTCCCCAGTGTCGAAATCGACTTTCAGTGCGGATGAACCTTTCATAATGGATAGCCACCGAGCCGAGTTCTCGGAATCGTCGCGTTGCAATATCCGCAGGCACAGTTTTATTCACCTGCGTTCCGCAGGCGCGAAGAATGGCTCCTGTTCTCGAAGACATAGCATAGACGAGCTATTCCATAAAACAAGACGGACAAGCACGGAGGAGTGAGAATAAGGTGTGGAAGCCACAACGAGTGACGACGGCGGGAGAATTCCAATCACACGGTACTGAATGCTCGTCATTCTATATGTCCACACCGGAGCAGTCCAGCTGACTTGGCAATGCCGCTAAGCTTATCCCAAAACGCCAAAGAAGTATTGGGCGAGACGCGAGGTGGAATCAGGGGAGACAAGGCAGCGTGGTTCTGGAACGAGGAGGTTCAGCGAGTCCTGAAAAGAAAAAAAAGAAGCATAAAAGTGCTAGCAGGAGCACGGAACCCTGCAGACCTCGCGGCTTACAAGAATTGCAAAAGGCTCACCAAGGGTGTCGTCGCCCAAACTAACAAGGGGAAGGATGGTAGGTCGAAGTGGCCGTTCGAAATGAAATGTATACCTCCTGATGCGTCTCCAGACGCTGATTCCAAATCTGCCTTCCAAATCTGCTAAACGACTCTCCGAACGGAGTTATGAAGCGTAATAGCTCAGTGGTGATGGTCCGGGGTGGCAGGTAAAAGCTCGTAGGATCGTTCCTTTGCAAGTTGCTTGCTTTGCTTTTGTCTCTAGAAGTGTTGCGGACAAAAGCAAAGCAACAAACTTGCAAAGGAACCGATCCTACGAGCTTTTACCTGCCACCCCGGACCATCACCACTGAGCTATTACGCTTCATAACTCCGTTCGGAGAGCGTTTAGCAGATTTGGAAGGCAGATTTGGAATCAGCGTCTAGAGACGCATCAGGTGGTATACATCTCATTTTATAACGGCCACTTCGACCTACCATCCTTTCCCTTGTAAGCACAAAGTATGAGCACACATCTTACGACCGAGAGGCCGAAATGCGGGCCAGTTGATGTCTGAGGAATGGCTTAAGCTTGGCGCCAAACTACCATGATGTTAGGGTAGTGAAGCATGTAATGGAGCTCGATGCTAACATCCTGAAGAAGCCAGCTGGAGTCAAGAGGTGGTGGGAAGAGTACTACAATGCACTGGTGGTGAACGAAAGTTTCCTCACAAAGGAAACTCGCAAGCAGAAGCAAAGGATGTTGCCACTCGCTGTGGACAGAGGAGAGGTCCGTCGCGAAGTAGGAAAGATGAAGTTGG
>MU869236.1:35633-49022 GCA_036418205.1 Ostertagia ostertagi
GGTGTGCTGAAGAATTCGCTCGCTCCGGCCGCATGTGGCTCATACTCATCCATGAGAGTTGCGTGTGTCTTCAACTCGAGTGCAGCTTGGGAAACTAACTGGGAATCGGACTAACGTTTCGACACTGTCGTTTCTAATTTATTAGCATACGCTGAAAAACTTTAAATTAATTCATTGATTTAATTAAATACACTCTGATTTCGAAATCTTCATGAAAAGTGCTAGCTAGCGAAGGAAGTCCTCTAGAGATATGTACGCTGTTTCTGTTGCAGGTCGTCTCAAGAACTTGTCTGAACGAGCTGTGCGAAAAGTCAAAACGTTTGTGAGTCGACCAATCAAGGAAAGCGCTTTGCAGCGCTTCATCACTAAACTTGAAGCAAGAAAGGAAGCTGAAGAGTCTGGAAGGATTTCGGTGCGACTAAGGATTCTTTTCTAATCCGATCCGAGAAAAAAATGATGAGTACCTTTTCTATTCTCAGGGACGTGAGCTGAAGCAAGGTGATTTGCCCTTCCCGAAACCAATACAGCGGACGAAAAGCAGAGAATTCAAAGAAGTGAGATTGAATTTGTCCATCTTTTCTCCTTTGAAAAGGATATTTTGCGTTATGCGGATAGTTATTTCTAGAAGTCCAACGAACGAAGAGAACCCGATACTGTCGATTTGAAGGTGAAAATCTATTTTTCCTAGTTTCGCATCGAATTGAGAAACGGAATATTTTAGAGTGTTGCTCAAATGCCCATCTTGTGCTCTGGAGGCGATCTGCCAAGTGGATGTAAACCAGTAACTGGTAATAAGGACAACAATGGGAGGCTTTTTATTGATGACTGCCAGCCTTTCTGGACGGAACAACGAAAACCGACGGAGGCCGATTTGGTAATGATTACTATAGGAACTTTACTCATGAAAACATCGCATTGGGCGCTATCGCAAGATACCGGGGCATTCTCTGAAACTGAACCTAGGAGGGGCTATTAAAGGCAGCGATCACGATATTTTCAGGAAGGGTTTAGAGGGACGTGGTGCTCAGGTGGCGAAAAAAGCAGAGAAATCCGTCAAGAAAACGCAAAACGGGACCCCTTTTTTGGCCGTTGGTTTTCACTCATGAACAGGTAACAGCTCAGAAAGCGGACGTATGAACGAGTTCACGCAACGCGTTTGGTGGCACCATGCCAAACCACGCTCCAATCGAGTTGCTCCAGTTGTGCCGCTGCTGGCAACGCAGCTCGTCCAAATCACCAACTAAACTAGTGGCGGATCGCTTTTGGGGCGGAGTGCTTTCGAAGTCCTGCTCAGCAACCAGCGCACCTTTCGTCGTGAAAGCGCTACACCTCGCTTCCTGGCAGCCAAGTAACTGATTCGTGTGGTGCATATGCTTCCCGATGCGCTCCTCTTTATCGTAATCGCTGCCTTTAACTTCAGGGAAAATGAAAATCGCTCTTGTGTCACCCTAGTACACCTCCTGGATTCCTCCAAATCCCGCCTAATGCTATAGTCCATTTCGAGATCCGGACATGGAGGTGTTCATGTGGTTCAAATGCGTTGCCAGCAATAACACATATTGTTTGTGATATCGCTCAGCTGTACATCTACGTCGGTCACACCGCCCCCCCCCGAGTACGATTTCCCGCTCGCGCAGTAACAAGAAGGCGAAGTCGCGGAGAGTCTCCATGTCCGACTGTGGCGTTGTTGCCGCGACTGTTCGTATGGGGCATCCTAAATTCGCCGCATCTACTTCCGAGAAGAAGTGATGGAAATACGCCAACTGGTTCCGAAACAAGACTCGTACACTGAGCGGAAATGGTTAATCCCGCCTGAGATACCGCACCATGCACAGACATCCAGTTCAAGTTGGCAAGTCAGGCGTTGTTGTCAGTACAGTCGTTCCGCCGCGACTACTTCTTCCCACCTCTGACGCCTCCTGAGGTTCACCCACTCCTCCCCCTGCTTCAAACCATGCGCATCAAATAAGCCCGAACTGGTGCGTGCCGCTCCAACACAACGCTGGCTCAGACGCATTCTAAGTGCAATTTACTACGCCAATGCGCACAGTGTTCAGGATTGAAACACGATCATAAATCTAAAGATGTGTTAGGGGGAGCTACTTATGAATGACAGCTGCCCTGCTCATGCACTTTGTTAAACGAAAACTTTTTTTTGTTTTTTTTGTGAAACAAAGCGTACCCCTCGTGCTCTCCGGCTCTGTTGGCGGTTGGACCGGACGAACAGAACGGCATACACACAGACAAACCGACACACCGAAGTTCTGGTTTATATATTGAAGTGATAATACTCGCGCGCTCTTCTACCGCCGATCATATGCAGCACATCAATGGTTAATGAAGGATGACGAGAAGATGATATGAAGCATGGCATGAAGTGAATTGTTAAGGCCGACAGCGACACTGAAGATGTCCTTCAAATGAACGCTGAAGTGGCGCTGGATGTGTGCGATGGGAACATCAAGCTGGTAAACATGCCGACGATACCGTAAGCGGTCTTCTATTCTACACACCGTTTGAACATTAGCTTGAAAACAAATATGAGTGTAACGTATACGGCATAGACCAGAATCAGTTTTCTTTGAGTTCGATTCGGCCAATGCCGACTTATATTGGAACTTTCGTCTTCCAAGGCGAGGATGGTCTTGATTTCCACATTGAGACCATAAAGTGGTTGATCAAATACGAATTCCAAGATGTGTTCAAGTGGACAAGTCCTTTTACTGGGTAGGATGGCGTTCGAAAAAGATACAAATGTCTCATTCTCCTGGCTTCAAAGTGCGCAACAAAGGCGCTAGGGCCTTGCAAATTCCGCTTCAGTCGCTTCAATTTGTTCTCGCACACTAGTCTATGGTACCACGTTGCACTCCTTCGTCCGTCCTCTTTCCCCATTCTCAACCTTCCCTTTGCGAGGGCCGGATCGAAGAGACTTCTCAGCGGCGGGATTTTAATCGTAAATCCTCCCATTATTTCTCTATGCGGTCCCTTCTTTCGAGACGTCCTTTCCTTTTCAAAGCGGCGAGAAACCACACCGTCAATTCCTGGGCGCAGCTGAGCAGTTATTTTTGAGGTGGAAATTTGACCTCAACCCCATTTACGGCTTATGTGTACGAGCGAGTAATAGGAAACACTCATCTGAACCGAGAAGTAAATAATTCTGGAATCAAAGTGCATTTCTCACTTTAGGATAGTTCTTGATCCGATGAATGAATTGGCAGAATTGAAGCGCAGAGACAAGCTCTTCTATACAAGAGATGTGCTATTTGGGAATTCAGTCCGCAGTATGATTAATTTATACGGTATGTTTTGGTTGTTGGTGTAATACCGACTGCTCAGTTGACGAATCTTTCTACTGGACAAAATACTAACGTTCCTGTTTACCTGGTGCAATGACGTGTCTGTCTGTTCTATTCAGACCAGTCCCCCATCTATGAACAGCGACACCCGAGTATTGTTTGAGACGGACGAAAGGGGAAGGAGTGGTGGACGTTTCCAGAGACCCGCTCAAATACTTACTTATCGGGTCAAGTGCTTAGAAATCTCATCGCCCTTTCTGTTTTTTCCGAGTTTACTAGTACTGGCACGTCTCCAGCGCCAGCAACGAGAAGAGAAAACTGTCTTTCTGTCGCAACCGATTAATGTGATACAATGCTGACGATCTATGCCCATAGAAAATTAGATTTTGGCCAGCCACTGTTTCTGTGAATAAAAGACGAACTGTAGAGTGATGTCACCAAAGAGAGATTTTTACTGACAAAAACTAAAAGTTCATGTTGGGCTTTAACATATTTTTGAGCCGTTCAACCACATGCACGATCCGTCATCAATATGCGGCCATTTTGCAGCTGAACGAGGGCGCTAAGGTCTCACCATTTGGATCAGCGAGTCCACTATTGTTTACGACACACCACGTAGCCTGGCCCGTAATGGGAACTCTATCTACGCTACCTAGATGCACTTTGTCTCGCCTTCTTACATATGTAGTCAGTCCAGTTCCCACGAGCAAAAGAATCCCTTGATTCCAGGTGTTGGGAGAGGTCTCTTCATTTTTTCTTCACTGGCTTCGAGTCCACCCCCTCTCTCGTTCAGCAATATTTGGCGCGCGAGACGGCTGATCTCGATAAAAACGCGCCTTTCGAAACGACTTTTTTCCGATTCAACATGAGTTCATTTCAGAAGGGAATGTGTGACGGACATCGAACAACTGCCATTCAAACCTGTGGATGCGCAGTCAGATTTCATATCATTGAGGCGTAGTAGAAAAAGAAGGTCAAAGAAAAGTAAAGTAGTAAAGAACGAAGCGCAAAGTGATGAGCGGAGATATTCTTCGGGTGCCAATGACGGAAATACAGAATACAGAATAGAAAAAACGCAGAACGACATGGATGGAAATTTGGCACTGGAGTTGGATACCGTACAACGTTCTCCTCCACGTGCTCAGCCTACCCTATTAAATACTATGCAATACGATGCAAACCAACAACTATTTGCAATTTCAAAATCACATTATTTTCATCCGCTCCTACAACTCCAACAGCTGAGTGACTAACTACAGACAAAGGTGAAATTGAAATCGTTATTACAATTATGTGGGGCATACCCGTCCCATACTCCGCACGCGGTTGAGGGAGGCGGCCCAACACGAGACTAGGCAACAGCGACTGGCGGCGACAAATATTAGCGCCGCAACGGCAAAACGTTTGCCGTCCACACAGCGATCCTTTGTGGCTGAAAGACGAGTGCTGACAATCGCCTTGTCGTATGCGTCCTCGCATCGCACAACTAAATGCCGCCACGCATAGTCGGTCTGTCGACACAACGACGCCAAACGTCCGCATTATAGCCCGCGCGGTCGCAAATGAAGGCGACGCGTCACCCCCACTGACAAACCCAGGAAAACATTGTGACTCGCGATTTTGCAACGCTGGTATTGTCGAATAGTCTCCAATTTGTAGTGTGGAACTAGTAGCTGCTATTGCATTCTTCGTGCGACATCTGTCACTGATTGTTGTCTGTCGCACTTCTGACCATCGATACGGTCAAGCTAATCTTATTGCGGACACTTGCGACCTTGTGTGCTGTCGTCGGACTCGACCCACTATGCATGCGGCCTTACATTATAGCTATACTAGTACGCGTCCCATTCGACTCGCTACTCGCCACGTTCTTTCTGTTCCTGTATTTTTTTTCAATCGACTTATCCCGCTGTTTAGAGCGCCGTGTAATATCGAACTAATTTTCTGCTAATATTCTGACTGTGCGGCCTCTGTTTTAAGAGGTAATTGATTTTGAAGATGGCAGTTGCGCTTCCCACATGTTTCCGTGAATATCTCTAAAGTGCCAACCATTGCCCGCTGTAGTTTCCCTTGACCTTATCTTTCAAATAATTCACTTCTAATGAACTTCGTTATGCGTATAAACATTGTCTTGTTTTATGTTCCTGTAGACGCTGGGAGAGATTCCCTCTGGCATGTTTGAAGCTTGAAGTTCCCTGCTGCATGCTTTCCACGGAGTGTACGGGCGGGGGGGAGGGGCAATACATGAAAAGAGTCACTTCGCCCATGGCGCCCATCCCCAAATTTCATAATGGTTCACGATCAAGGACGTCGTGTTTGACGTGCATCATGTTCTCATAGGAAACTCTTCTGATGCCTTCGGGTAGAAGGTTATTATGGAGTTTCTAGATAGGCTGGAATGTGCTCCTGAGAAATCAGTTATACTCATTCGGTTTGAATTTTGCAAAGTGCTTATTCCATTTTAGTATGGTTAGAGAGTGACTCTTTTTTGTCCTGCCTGTGTAACGGTTACGCGACTATTTCTTCATGTTTTCTCCCACAAATGGTAGGAGCACAAACGATTAGAGATTGGCGCCTGGCTCGGGTCCAAATCGTAAACGGGAAGGTGAGAGCCCCAAGGCGAAGCGGAGGGGAAGGGCTCGGGATGGGTTATAGCGAATAATAAGGTGAGCCAATAACGGTGTGGCAGATTCGTGCCTGCGAGACCACAGTAGTCATGAACCATTCGTTAAGCGAGAGAGCGCAGGCGAGAGCTTCAGATTGAGGCGGTTCAACACTTTGGAGCCCATGCAGCCCATATGTGGGCTGCAGTCCGGACCTTATAGCCCACATTCTGGAAATAATTATGAAGTTCTCTTTCTTGTATTCTTTTTCATTTTAATCGGTAGGGGTTCCTCTGCATCATACGGTAGGCTTCTCTTTCCATTTTGCTTGATAAGATTCCCGAAAGTTCCACTGAAGTCTTCGCGGCCGCAAAACGTAAAACATACGCGGTCTCTAACGTTTCAAAGGACCGAGTTCATGTATACTCGATATCGAGAGTTGGGGTAGGCGTGTCACCGGAAGTGACGTGCACTTGATAGAAGCTATGTGGATAAGCTGCTTCCAACATACATCGCTGGATAGCATGCTGGCAACAGCTTATCCACGCAACTTCTATCAAGTGCACGTCACTTCCGGTGACACGCCTACCCCAACTTTCGGATATCGACTGTAGACGTTTATTACACATTAGATGTTCAGATGTGCTGAGTCCGACCGTTCACCACTCGTTTTCGCCGCGCGCGACGGCACTGCGCAGCAAATGGCTGCTCCAGAAAGGGATGACCCTGTCCTAACTCGTAGTCCGAACAATGTCAGACGAGAGCTCTACGAGGAGGATTTACAGCCAATCCATGCCCTGTTCATGATTAGTATTCCATCAATCAAGTGCAGCCCAGTGAATCGAGACGAAAGAAAGGTAGGGCTACCCCATAAACATAACAGCGACGCAAAAAGAGAAGCTGGGGTTATATACTCTCCCCACCGGGGAAGGGTTACCATCCCAGTGTGCCTTACTGGATGGATGTTAAAGCAACAGTTCAGGGAGGGTCCGAAAATTTCAATGCCACTACTACTGAGGGATACACGAGCCCTAGTGAAGAACATATGCAGTGGAAATAATAAACGAACTTACCTCAGAAACTCAAAAACAGGGTGGAAAGTCCCTCAAACATGGGTGTTCTTGGGGATTTCCCCAATCCCGCCCCCTTGCCGGCCGTCATTGGACGCGTCGGCAATCGTGCTCGTTTTGGGACCACAGGGAAAATTGATTGAAAAATGGAGCGCGTTTACCAGGCCGGACGCATAGTCGGTCGGACGACAGCAACGATCGCAAGTGTCGCACAGCATTGGGTGCGTATCGATCTGCGACACTGCGACACTTACGACCGCTGCTGTCGGACGACAGCAACGACTGCAAGTGTCGCAGATCAATACGCAGCTACTATTCCACACTACAGTGGGACTTTCGAAATACGGTCACGCGCAGTCACGTGTTGTCTGGGTTAGCATTGGGTGACCGCGTCGCCTTCCATTTGACCCGTTATGCCGACAGTCCTGCGGCAGCTCGTCTGTCCGTCCCGACCGCCTATGCTCCGGCCAAAGTTTGGCGGGCACGTTCAGACAACTCGTCCAACGTGCGTCTTTATCCATTGCTGAGCGGCAGAGGGAGAGTACCTGTCTAAGACCCTCCCCGACGTTTTTTTCCAGTTTTTCATACATTAATCGTCTGGTTTTCATCTACAACTTCATTATTGGTGGTTTTTTCCCGCGAAACCGTTCCTGAACTGTTGCTTTAATGACGAGTTCGATCGTTACCCGCTCGGGTCCAACAAGAAAAAGCGAGAAGAGTCGGGGGTGGAGGAAGCATCAATGCAAACCATCACTCTTGTCGCATACACTATACTTCAGAACAAGTCACGCCACGATGGCCAGTTGCATCCCCCCCCATGTGGTAGCATACTGCGGCGTTTAGTTAACGCACGTACCTTAGTGAATGGGTTTAGAGGACAGGGTCCAATGTCGTCACGGCGAAGAACAATGCGAAACTCCGTCCTTAGCGAAAGAGAAAATTGACCGCCCTTTTTGGCGCGTTGACCTGCTGGTCCAGATGGACGCGCGAAGAACCGGGCGCCCAATGCGTGACGAGATTGCGCAACGCGTGCTGGGCAGCAAACAGCAGGCATGGCGCCCTAACCGCGCTGCGGCTGGCAACACGGCTCGCCCAAGCCACCGATGAATCATGGGGCGGGGCGGCGCATGGGGCGGAAGGGCGCAATGGTCCTGCTCAGCAACCACAGCACTGTTCGCAGTGCAAGCGCCACACATCGCTTCCTTGGCGGCTGCCAGTTGCTCTGGAGCCAGTTCTCGCGCAGACTGTAAAATCTTTTCGACCCACTTCCTTAAAATTCGGGGAACTTTCCACGGATTTATGTATGCGTCTTGGGACGACCTCGAGAACAAAGCACGCTTTCACTTCAAGACGAAAACTTATTGAAACTCGAAAAGATGGGTGAACTGAGAAAAAATAAGCATGAAAAAAGCATAGTCTTTTGAAACATAACATCGAAACCATTCCGGAGAGCTTGTTAGGTGAATTACGATCAAACCGACTTCGGCGATTTCGGTGTTTCGTTCCGTTCGAGCACTCTTCTTCGGACTGTGCGTTAACGCTAAGCGGCATCGACTTCCCTCCAATGTATGCGGCTAATTCTGCCCACATTTCTGACCACAGATTATTTTGTGTGCCTCGATACTCTCTACGCCGAGTCAGATTCTGCGAGTCCCTCGCTCCGACTCGCAGCGTCACGCGGCGCGCTCGCGGCAATGTATCACTCATGCTCGGTCACGGCAACGCGACCGCAGACCTAGCGCGCGATTCGCACGCAGTCTTGACACCTCCGACTAACAGCAGACACATGAAAGGTGCAAAAGTATCTTCGGGGACATCCTAATCTAAAGTTACAGGTGTGACCACTACTCGTACCTATTAATATTTTTAACTTGATAAGTTGAGTATCTGTAATCTTCGCCTTCGGCCCAGTATCGCTACCGAAGACTGCACGCAACTTTTTGGTACGCATCTGTATATTCGGGCCATAAATGCTGCTATCTGCTTGACGCTTCATTTCACTGACCTCCATCGCCATGCACCTCGAACATGGGCCTCCTACATATCGCAATTTTGTGGCGGATCTAGGGTCCGCCTCCCTGTCTGTATAACCTCAGAGCCTAGTTCCTGAAGATTTGCATATACCGCTCTTGTGCGGCTTCCATTTTCAAATTTGCCCTTTGTTAATCATTGCCCCTCCTCCTCCCAAAATACATTTTCACCGAACATAAACTTCGGCCACATACCTGTTGTCGCCAGAGCCAAATACTTATACTCTCTTTCTGGTCCATAACGAAAATTGAGCCTTCATAACGAGTCACTGCCAAAAGACGGTTTTTGTTGAAATGGCGCGTCACCATCGCAAAGATCTATAAAGTCACAACGGAAATGAATTTGAGAACTTGTTCAATTGTTCCTAAACTTATTATTATTAATGGTGGGGGCGCGGTGGGGCGTTACTGCTGTTTACAGGTTATTATGTCACATCTTCCAGCCTATTATTACATTCATATCTGATTCAATCTTCACAGATGCCAATAACATCCCGTGCTCAGCAACCCATAAAAGCACCAGCTGGCTGTTCTCGTACTTGATTGACTGCTTCTTGCATGGAGCGATACTTTCGGTTCATTAAAGGAACTCATTTCTTGTAAATATCGGTGTACTTACGTGACTGAGAGGAACCTTTCCCTGATAGAGATCGCAACTTCTCTTTCAGAAATGCGTGGTTCCCGCCAGCACAGCGTAATACGCCCTCACGCACTTCAACCGTGCAACCTATAAGTTGGCAAGCCTTAGTAGCGTCGCGTTGCAAGCCGCCTACAACCCTCCCGGCGACCTGTACGCTCACCGTTGCAGTATCTGCGTCGCTCTTCTGCTATACTTTCTTGTGTCCTAGTCAGTCTTTGACCTCAATGCGCATTCTCTATCAGACTGCCTGTCACCTTTAGTCTCCACAGGACTATTTGTCTCCCTTGAACGCAGTGATTACGATAGGTTCAAGGAGGGTTTATAGAAGACTGGTGGTGCTCAATGGTACGCCAGTGGCGAAAAAAGCGGAGAAATCCGTCAAGAAAACGCAAAGGGACCCCTTTTTTGGCCGTTGGTTTTCACTCATGAACAGGTAACAGCTCAGAAAGCGGACGTATGAACGAGTTCATCGCAACGCGTTTGGTGACAGCATGCCAATCCATGCTCGTCGAGTTGCTTCAGTTGTGCCGCTGCTGGCAACGCAGCTCGTCCAAATCACCAACTAAACTAGTGGGCGGATCGCTTTTGGGGCGGAGTGCTTTCGAAGTCCTGCTCAGCAACCAGCGCACCTTTCGTCGTGAAAGCGCCACACTCGCTTCCCTTGGCAGCCAAGTAACTGCTTCGTGCATATGCTTCCCGATGCGCTCTCTTTTTATCGTAATCGCTGCCTTCAATCTGTTTCGGACTGCCTCTCTCCCAGGGCTTGGCTAGCCCATCCATCGCAGAAAAGGATTTTTTTCGAGTTTTCCGTTTTTGTCGGCTTCTCTTCCACCATTTTTTAAAACCTATGTTCTATCTGAAATCTCTCCCTCTGAAGTCTACTTCATATTAGACTGATTCTGAGCCAAAGCGAATCAGAAACGGCATCTGCCCTTACCTTGATATGCAGCTTCTCGTGAAGATAAGCCGTTGATTTATCAATGTTATCATCTGACGCACCATCCGACACAAGACACAGGACCTATAAAATTCGAAATGTTGTTTGTTTCCCTCATTAAAGGATGAAATATAAAGATGGTGTTGTAATCGCTTATTAAAATGCGCCACCTTTTCACATCTTTCCACCTTTATTCCGAATCTGAGTGGCATTTCGACATTGATAAGCCCTATGTCTTGCTTTAGCTGATGTACGAGTTTTTATCCTCTCAGACAACTTAAGTACCGATTAGCCGATTCCGAAGGAAGATAAAGTTGGCCCGGATGACGTACTACCCAGAAATTTGATCCCCGAACCGTGCACGTGCTACGCAGCCCCCTCCGCCATTGCATCACTTCTGTCCAGAAGGGGGTGGAAGAGCCTATGAAACATAGCGTGCGATAAGACAGCAAAAAGAAAAAAAAACGTTTAGTCAAGCTCTCTGGAATTTTTTAAGAGAATCCCACCATGAAGTCGAAGAAAAAAAAGAAAATAATGAAGAAATAGGAGGAATACACCAGCTCGAAAGGCACGCGGGCTATCTTAGGGTGCAGGACGATGTGCGTTTTGCAGCGAGGAAAGCGGCATGCATCCGTGACACTGACGCCGCGGCTCGCCCACCCTCTAGCCGTCTGACTCTGACCGTCCATTAAAGCGAATGTTAGCGTTGAAGAGACACCGATGAGAGTCGCATCAGAGCGGAAATCAGCGAGCAAGGAAGGGGTTTGGGCTATTTTTATCTTCATCCGTGCATCATCGACCACCTTTACTTTTTTTGAAACGCTACCCTTTCATCGTAAAGCCCTGCGTTTGGACCGCTCCCTTCATATGTTTTCACTATACCGGGTCTCTATAAGGTTACTACCGCTGTCCGCCCAGATTGTAGCAATCTTAATCTTCATTATATAAACCAGAACTTTGGTGTGTCGGTTTGTCGGTGTGTGTGTCGTTCTGTCCGTCCGGACCAACCGCTCACAAAACCAGGGAGTACGAAGGGCAACACTTCGTGATGTTGATGTCATGATCATGATAAACCCACAGCGGCTATATAAACACCGATCGAGCACACTCAGTCTCATTCTACATGGTGCTGCCGTGGCAGCCGGATGAGCGGGGGAGGGGAGAGGGAGGGGGCAAGAAAGGGGAGGCTGGAAGGGGGAGGGGAGAGAGAAAGAGGGAGGGAAGGGGAGAGGAGAAAGGGAGGGAGAACATGGCGCTGCTATGCGCCGGAGAGAAGGGGTATAAGGAGGTATAACACATTCAATAGTGAGGGTGCTTAATGGAGTACGTATTGCTGCTATTCCGTGGTTCCTCCCTAACTGTGATGCGCGCAATAGCGGGCGGAGCAAACCTGGTATGATTATATAGAGTGAGTCGCACTCACCTGTAACCGATCGTGTCGTGGTGTCGGCATGAGTTTATGTTTCGTTTCTTCACATCTCTCATATTTTGTTCCCGATAAAGTAAAAACCTGAAGCAAATGAGAGCGCTTTAGCGAGCATTGTCGCCCCACCAGTGTACGACATCCGCTCAACACCTCCTAAAATCGTCAAATTAGTCAGAGGAATATGATTGTTCATACCGGTTGAAAAACCCACTTTGTACACTTTTCATCGAGTAGTACTTGTCGAAACCGAAAACGACGCTCGGTTGCAGAGCATATTGCACTACGGCAATGCGAGATCTCCCAGGACCAATGTCTACATCCTCGAGCACATTGATGATATTTGTTTTAATCTAAAAAATATTACAATTTTGGCTCGAATTTCTGCCCATCCTTTGACAGCCCTTCAAATTAGACACATATATTTCGAGGGTAGGGTTGCGATAAAGGACTGGAAGTAGAACCACTAGGAAGTGCACTTGTGAAGAGAAAACTCAAGGAAGCGGCCTGAATCCGCAAAAAAAACCCCTGTTTCCCCTTTGAGATCTCCTGTGGAGAGCCTCAACATCGCCGACGTCATCATCATAAGCTGACGCGTTGCTCTGTCTCCCTCATGAAAGGGTTGGAGTCGATGGCCAGCTATCAGCAGCCATCGAAGAAGGGCTGGAAAAGGGAGCCAAAGGCATCTAGAAGTCAGGTGAAGCCTCGTTTCCACGTTAAGAGCTCCTTGGCCACAAAAGCGCCACGTCTTGACTCTGTAGGGACCTACTCTCCGTTTAAAGTAGGCATTTTCCTCTCCTCCAAGATCCAATTTATCGGGCCACCTATACCCTGTTTCCTGAAACCCAGATTTTAGTGCAAAACAAACACACAAAATGTAAGTTTTCTTTACCAAGGAAATGCCTAGCCGGCTACACTTGTGTCCTATCGGTTGTAACTAATTACAAATACCATTTACCAACTATCAGCTATCACTACGGATCACTAGTTATTAGATTTAGTTAGGAGGCCGTCGTCAGTTATGGTGTGTGGTCTGCACTCAACGCGCATCTTGTTCTCAGGTACTTCAAATGTTTTGCTGCTTCTTTCTCGAGTCTACTTGAGTTTTGGGGAACCGTGCAAGAAAGGTAATGGTTTGTTAGCAACAGAAAATACATCTTGGTGCCTTCTCTAGAAGAACTCGATCGGGCATGTGAGCCACTTGCAACGTTGCGTTCGGCACGTTTCAGGCTTCCTCACCGGCAGCCGTCGAAAACACTTGTTTTTTGAACTGAGCCAAAATTACTTACTGCTTCAAAATTTGTAATGCCGATACTACTCGAGCTGTCCACTAAGAACAGCAAATCGATCGGAGGAAGTTGTCGTGCTGGATGATTAGTTGGTAGGTGAC
>MU869237.1:0-17480 GCA_036418205.1 Ostertagia ostertagi
GAGTACTTCTCGGGTGCACATGTATTCCATTAGCGAGCTAATGAAAACGCTTGCATTTCGAAGGAAGACCCTTATGTCTTTATCCAAGGCAAATTTAAAGCCATTTAGCCTCTGGAAGTCTCAATTCCTAAGTGTTTCTAAGAATATACGCCATAAGATTCAAAGGATTCGTAAGCTTGGATAGCTTCAATGGAATACAATCCTTTGAAAAGTGCAAGTGGAATGCGATACCCCAGTGATCAGTAAAATCCGCGCAAGTATAGTTATTTCTCCCTTTGCAAGTCATTAAGGACATTTGGGCCTGAGACAGCATTTAGGGCCGTGGGCATGGAAAGAATTATCTTGGAGCCATATTCCAAAGCTGGTTCTGGTACAATTGCTTGCTACCCATATCGTTGTTTATCAGGAAACGCCTGGATTTCCCTCTACGCTGTACTATTTTTTCGTGTAATGTTTTGCCAACAGGACCTTCGTTCGACGAGACAATATTAAATATTTGACACTTGTGCACTCTGGGATTTCCCTGGAAGAAAACAGGTTCCGGGTTGCGTCACACCCAAATGAATGCCACTCACGAGTTTCCTCGCAGTTTTGTCACCTTGATAAAAATAATGGAAAGAAGGCTAAACGACGCAATCTCTTCGCGGCCACACGGCACTTGCATTCTGCAATTGATAGGCCTGCGACAGAGAAATTTCATGGACAGTGTTCTCAAGTTTACATCTCCCGCCATAGTGCAATGGTAAGGGGCAGGAATAGCTAAAAAAGACGTTATCCGGGCAGTGGAATGGGAACAAAGGATTTCAATACTCGCAGACTTGCCAGTGTTAAGCACAGTCTGGTTAGGCTTTACCCTCTTGCCAGCCCTCTCTTCCTCTCCCCTCCCCTTGCTCAAAGGATCACATCGTATAGAAAACGATTATTGCTGCTACAATTTCTTTATCTCGACATCCGTCCCTCATGATCTTTTTTATGCGGATGACATCAAATAATCGCCTCCACAGGAGCTCATCCTGCTCTAATACACATGAAGGCGCTATCAGAAAGCCCATCAAGTTCACGTGAACACGAGAGCCCTCTCTCGAGCAGACATCCCAGAAAAACGAGACCTCCCACCTCTGATAACTATGGTAAACAAATGGATCGGCAGATTCATTCCAAATGGACAAAGTATTATTTTCGTCTCGAAAATTTTAGGCAACAAGTGCAAAAAGAAGCTACAGACCACATGTTGCAAAAAGAAACTGCAGACCACCAAAAAATGTGACTTGTAGTTTCATATCTGTAATCCAGGGCAGAAAGAAATAAACCTTCATTTCTTTGTCTCTCGACGGATGGAAGTTAGAGATGCCGATAGAATAAGACCCCTTTGGTGGAAAAACTCTTAGCTGGGCATATGTAGATGCGTAATTGACCTGAATGAAACTCGTAATAGTATATTTTTGTTTGTTTGGGTGTTCTAGGCTGAATCGAAAAGCAAGCAAAGACCCCTCTTTTAGCATGTACATATTCACCCTTGTGTTTCGCAGCACGGTTGCTTGTGCTTCATGCTTTCAGCTGTGAACAACTTCTTCGTGGAATGCGCCATGCTCTTCTTCTATTCAGAAGTGTAGTCCCATTGAAGCGAGAATCCAGGTGCAGGCAAATTGAGATAGACAGCCCATGTGAAGACCACTGCTTTCACACTCCTTGACATTCTGTCACAATCCTCACTGCGGGAAATTCGAAGGATATGCCCCAGGACTGAACGGGTTTGAATCTCACACCGAAAATGTAAGTATTGGTGTGAAATGGCCGCAGGTGAAAAAAAGATAATCCGTCAAAACGCCTAAGTTGAGCCCTTAATAGCTCCGTAACACCGTATCCCTCGTAATACGGCTGTGCTAAGCAAAGAACGCATAAAGAGAGTATAAGGCGATAGGGCAGCAGATGAGAGGGTGCCAGACAACACACTGCTGCGGACGGGAACATTGCAGCTGCTGCAGCTATTTTTGCAAGGCCCTGGCGTCAAGTGTCGAGTGTTCCATGCACGGGACTGCTGAATCTGTGATTGAACTAAAAGAGTCCATCTCACGGACCTAAGGGAGTCCCTCACCCACCTTCTGCCTGAGTCGTGCCTTTACGGCGCACTCGAGCAATCCTAAACTCGGTTCAGTATCCGATTCCCGGGCCGTGCGTGCTGGGAGTGGCGCCGCTTGCCACTTCACCACCTCTGTCGAATCTGTCCAACCCCTCTATGGAACCTTTACTTCCACATTGTAGCCACAAAATATTTCATGAGAAATGGCCGTGTTTGAGACGAACAAACAAATTCGGCATTCAGTCTTGAAGCGAAAATAATTGCTTTGTAATACCTGTATTATTAACAAATGCGTGTGTTTGCACAAACAAGCGCATACGTAAATGCCCCGTTAGCGCGCAAATGAAGGATGAATTCGATGAATACCTAGACAAGAAGACTTTCTGAATGCTAGCAATGCGTAAATTTTCTGATCAGGTCTCTTTGAAAACGAAACCTAATCTCCTCTTCCGAGAAGAAACACATGGATTGTGAGTGGGTGGCAAACACGTTGACTTCCGTGGCCAGAAAGACATGCAAAATGAAACAAAGGGCAAAACCATTGAAAGAGAAATGTTCTTCTATGTTTGGTGGCCACTTGAATACCTTAGAGACAATGTTATGTGCTATTTTCGTGATTAAAAGGCTGCTCATTATTGCGAAATTGGCACTCGAGAAATGCACCAGCCCGATTGCCCGGGCACGGTGTCTCACCTAAGCTGGAATGGAAAGGGGGTTAATCTTTAGGCCCTAAAAGTCTGCCCCCTGAATTTGGTATGACTGTTGCAAAGAAAATGAATGTGAAGATGCTGAGAGCTACTACGGAAGAAAAAAAAAAGTAAGAAAGCTAGCTGAATTTAAGTTTACGGCTTCTTCTTCTTGTATGACTCGCGCGTGGTACGATGGGAGATCACAGCGCGCGCTAGGACACGCTAGAAAGCATGATACTTCAGTACGCGACCGAACTCCAGCATGCGAGAACGAGTGCACAATGGCTTGAGGTCAAAGCAAGAGCCTGTATCCCTTTTTAAGTCATGGAAATGGCATATCTGTAGCTTTCGAGGACGGCTCTACCCTACACTCGAAGGGAATTGACCCACCTCAACTCGTTGTAGGCTTGCCTTTATTTCAGAGTCTCACCAGGATCCAAATATTGCTTAACATGAAGAGGCACCAAGAACTCACTCCATAAGAATTTCAAGCTCAAAGAAAAAAGTCCTTCTGCAATATGGCAACTCCGTCGTGACTGAATACATAGATAAAGCTGTGACTAACATAAAATGCAGATAACGAATGAAATACTCTTTTTGTCGCCTCTCTTGAAGATCCACGGATTAACTTGGAAGATCTTGAACGTTCCGTAGAGCACGTCCATTCTTTCTTCTGGGCGAATAGCCATTAGTCGCCAGCTTTGGAGATTTTGTCTTCGCTCTCTGGAGACAGGTCAAAACTGCACATAGTTGTTCACCACTCCCCTCAAAGTTGATTTTCATTGCATTCACGGTATTCATTTTCCAGTCTGTCCTCAGTCGAAGTTTACAAAGCGTCTCTCGTTCAAGATGCATGTGGGTTAACAAACCAGGCCTTTCGGCGTTTCTGTGAAGCCGTATGCGACTACTGAGGTGGGATTGGGGCCCCAAGCTCGACAGGCTACTGTGGTCGAAAGCGATGATGAATGGTGCAGCTAGGTCTAGAGCTCCGCCAAAAGGACTGGTATTGCTCCAGACTAACAAGGGAGGTCTTTCAGGGCAAGGTGCGCTTTTTCAAAACGGTTTTGTGCATATTGTAGGGACGCATGTAGGGAACGCAAAACCATGTTTCATTTTCGCTGAACGGTTATAGCAGTACCAAAAAAAGAAGCATAAGGTACTGTTAAGGGTTCGATCCCCCGTGACATAATAACTTTTTGGCGTTGGCGCCTATTTGTGCCATAATGCGCATTAAATATGGAAAATCAGCTGCAAATTCACGACAGACCTTTGCAGACCAACAAGTGGCTGCCAACCTTGACTGCAAAAATTAGTTGCCGCGGGGGATTGACCATCAAGAGTATTATTTCACTACATTTTTAGTACTACTAAAACCATTCGAAAAGCGGAAAACGAAACATGGTTTTGTGGTCCACACATGCGTCCCTACATCATGTACTAAACCGTTTCCAAAAAGCGCACCTTGCCCTGAAAAACCTCCCTTGTAAGCCGTGGAGAGAGGACGGACCTGCGCTCTGTCGAAGGGCAGGTCTTCGTTAAGCTTAGTCCTGAGGTAAGCATCAATTGAGGGCGGTTTTAAGGACCGAGTTGAAGTCAGTCTGTCGACCGTCGGGACTCCATCCCCTCCCAACACTCAGCATACGGCCCCAGCAGAAACGCCAAAAGCACTGGTTTGCTTACTTAAAAGCGAGAGATTGCGATAGGATTCTGTTGTGCTCATAGTGGAAGTGAAGATGCTGAATAATGCCCTAGTAGCGAAAAAAGCAAAGAAATCCGTCAAAAACGCGCAAAATGGGACCACTTCCTCTGCCCGTTGACCTCCGATAATGGACGAGTTGGCAACCAACTAAGAGGTCGTCGGCACTCGTTAAACCATAGCTGCCATCATACCACCAGAGATCATACCTTGATTGATATAGCATTCCATGAGAAAAAATTGGATACGCGCTCGAAGTGGCATACCTTATCAGAATGATAATCGAACAGCGATCTGCTGAGGGGCGGAGCACAGGCGGAGGCGGAGCTCAGAAAGGATTGGCAGCCCCAGGGCGCTGCAACGAGCGCACCTTTAGTCACAAAAAGGCCACATCTCGATTCCTTTGGGCTCTAGCTACTGCTTGAAGTGCTGCTCGTTCTTCCATGCTGCACAGAAATTTTATCGTAATTTCTCGCTTTAAGTAGGTGTACGAAACGAAAGTTCTAGTTGAAGCGCTGCTACGCTGTTTTCCTTCCACGGAGAACTCATACTATCTTGCTTAGAACACAGAACGAATCTGAAAATTAGGGTAACTGCTTCCTGAAAACATCATCATTCAACCGACAAGTTACATCCCATTTTCGGAACTTTCATAAATTCATATTAAGGGATAATTGCCTCTAATGCCTTCTCATTTCCTCAGCAAAATTATTTCGATCACAAACATATAAAAACAAAGCACCAGAGGCTTATCTTTGGTTTTTGGTCCCAAAAAGTACACGCTTTAATGTGAGGGACACGAATTAACGATATAGTGACGCGAATATGAATATTAGGGTGAAATCTCTGGGAAACTCGGTTCCTCTCCAACTCGCCTATAAACATGTTTAGAAGGCTTCTCCAACTAGCGTTTGAATCATTTCTTAGCATAGAAGCTACAGTATCCTTTCAAGATTACATCTCAATAAAAAGTTAGGTTTCTGGAATCACAGCTGCGTCAGATCCTTTCTTTCACGTGGGTGTATTTATACAGGAAATGCTCCTTCCTGTCAACGTCAGTAATTTGTGCCGACGAGTGGGACGAAAATAGTCTCTCGAATGGCTCACGATGAAGAGCTGAGAGGCTAAAAAAGACTTGGTGCCCTTGTAGTTGCAGATCGCATAGGCCTGTAGGCCGAAGATGAAGCAGCTATGGCTGCTATTTCAGAAACTACGCGATCGTGATGCGTGAAGAGTTATCTACCCTGATAGTAAAAATGGCGTAAACCGCAATAGGAATCAGATTAGGTGCAAACTAGACCCCAGCCGTCGCACAAAGTGTCTTTGAGCGCCTCGTGAGTGTGCAAGGCAAAGCATACTCGCTTTTCAAGCAAGATGCTAAAAACACCAGCACATTCTCTTATTGGCGTGCCTGGAAGCGTTCCTTCAACTTTGTCTATCACAAATTTGCCTTGAGAAGCTCTCAAGATCCTGCCTAGTTCATATGTCCTTGCCAGTGCTGAAAAATGCGAAAATGTGAGAGACTCCCTGCTTTGAAACCACGTCTCTGTTGGCACGATAGGGTATTGTGCAAATACTCTAATGCCTATATCAAAACGAGTCCAGTATGTCAAATTTCCTCAATACTTCGAATAACAAATGTCGAGGATGAGGATTGGAGTGCTTAGCATGGTTTCTTGTTGCGACAGCCTTGAAAAATGAGAAGATGCCCTCATAACGCTTAGCTCTGCGTATTGACCAAGTTCTGAGGTAGGGTGCAAAACCCTTGTTGGACTAGCTTGACGCGTAATCTTGAGCGCTTATCTAAATTCTCGCGCTGTCACGAGATTCTTCTTCTTATGTTCAGTGTAGGTTGTGCAAGTAACACTTCCTTATTTCAAGACTCTCATTATTTCTTCGACGTGTTCAACATGACTATCCTTCATTCAGCAATTTTAGGCACTCCAGCAGCGGCCTCGACGGCCTTCTCAGCAGGGAATCATCCGTTCAAAAGTGAGTTTTTTTAGTAGTCTACACAAAATCTAGTAAGGAACTCCTTTGCTGCACGTCTTTTTTTTTACAGTGGCTGCTTACCCAGCCTATACTTACAACAATACATAACCGTATGATTTCGCCTCTTCAAGGTCGTGTTTCCCTCATAAGGATTAGTCCCTTTGGAGTTTGGAAAAAATAGTGATACTACAGCTTAATTAAATGCTACTGGGCTATCAATTGGACTGCAGCTGAGGTAAATAGGCCGTTTGTTCAAGGATCTGCCGTACATTTGTCAACGGTTCAATATTGTAGCGAAGATTGTAGTGGGTGCGAAGGGCGAAAATGGTTAGAATGGACAAAAACGTTGATTTAAAATTTAGATGATGGGAAACGAAGAATAAGTTTTGACTTCGTCTAACACAAGCTCGTGCTCAAAACGTAAGGCAAACGAACTTATGTCCCTAGCGAAGAGTATGGGCAAAGCACATCTGCATAGACATGACGGGCGCACGCGTTGGTGGTTCAGTGCATTTTTGGGAAATCTTCATGGCCATCAAAAGTCCATGCTGTAATTTCCTACACTCCGCTTTTTCCTGATAGGTAACCCCTCCGCTTATGAAATGGATGGGTCCGGGCACAAAATTTAGCTAGTTTCACGGCTTCTATGTGAGTGGGTGGCAAGGTCTTATTTGCAATCACACCATTTTCGATTTATTTCGATGCCATTCCACATCATTTACCTCGAAGGAACACCCAGGATCAGCTGGTGTGGCTCTTGCACACGAATGCGAATGTATCGGTGCCAAGTGGGCCGGCAGTGAAGAAAAAAGGAAAAGAATCCGTCGAAAACGCTCAGGTTGAGGGCTCACTCACCTTCCTAATTGGCTGTGCTAAGGGAATGAGAGACTAAGCGCGAAGAGGAGAGTATGGGGCGAGAGAGCGCGCCAGAGAACAGCCTGATAAGAGAAGAGAAAACCTGCAGCTTCAACAGCTTACTTTGCAAGGCGCACGCGCTTTTGTCCGTTGGTTTACGTACACGGGACGCTACGTTTGTGATTGTATCCTTGAAGCGTGTTGAAAGCTTCTCTAGGGCTCTAAATATAAGGACCAAATAGAAGTTACAGCTTCTGCTGTGTCTTTTAAAGGTTGATGCACCTTAAGTCTGGCGACTCTTTCCATAGCCAGATGCTCGTCCTCGGTCGTTATAAACACAGACCCAACACGCATTCTCCTCTATGCTGTATGCCGGGTAAATGTCGTTAGATCGCGATGAAGAGGAGGCCATCGCGTAGTTCCACCGTTTCTTACTATTTTTTCATCTTCTCATATAAGGCCTATGACACTGAGAATCAATCACGAACCCAAGTAGCCATATTTTTTGTAGGTGGATATTACTTTGAAATAAATATGAACACTTTACACCCTAAGCAAATCATTCAATGACCCCAATCTCTACGAAAATCCTTAGATTGTTATACTATCCTTCTCGTCTTTACCGCATCCTCGCTCACTTGCTTATGTTACTTTCTGTCACCTGCTTACTCATCATTTTGTGTTAAAGCATAAAAAAGCATTTGCCGTTGATCAATCCCTTTTTGGGATGCGGCACGCATTCTACTTCCATTTGTACATTCGTAGTGGCCTATACAATGACTTGCGGGGGCCAGCCGATGTACAAGTCAGTGTTTTTATCCTCCCAGACAAGTCTGGTACCAATTAACCGACCCCGGAGGGATGGAAGGCTTGGTTGGCCCGGGCGACTCACGACCCAGGATTTGATCCCGCGTGGTAAGCGTGCCACTTGCCACTACACCACTTCCGCCCTCATTTTGTGTTAGTCTCATTAATTATGACAATGACTAAGTACTGCCACTGTTTGAGCTTACGAAGTGAGTTATCTTCATGGACATTCTTGCACCTGTGTCAATACCTCGGCTCTAGTTACGGTACGGTAATGCCCAGCATTTTCTATAGAATCCACCTGCACGTTCCGCAAGGCTTATGTACCACCTGAAGAAATTCGGTGAGCTCATTAGGTTATCGCTGCACCTGCTTCCATTCAGACCATCCGGGCTTCTGACTCAGGAAAATCGGCTATAGTGAAATAAATGACTTCAAAGGAAATTGGTGGGTTAGCGATCTGTCGACTTGGTAAGGCCACGGTTTCGGCAACTCACGATCAGTAGTGCTGCTCAAAGTGCACTAAAAATGGCACTCCGTAGTGACAGTTGCCGAACGAGTCGTAGCGGCAACCTCGGTGCCATAGCCACAAACTCTGATGAAAATCTAACTTCTCTTTTCGTGGAACCTCGGCATTGTTGCTACTGTGATAGTCCATCTGATAACATCGTTCACAACCCGGAGCGGCAGTATCAAACTATGCAACTCCAAGACACATAACTCCCTATCAAACTATATAACTCAGTCACTCAAATACCGGCTATTCAATGAATTTATTTTAGGCGATTTAACAGCGACTTCTACAACTCGGCTCGGACATACAAAGACCGACGAGTAAAGTGAGTCTGATTATGCGTGGTTTCGTAAAATCTACACTTTGTAGCAATGTTCCAAAGCAGTTTCACCTGGTACTTACTGCACCTCTACACCGAGCTCATTTGATCACAACCATTTTATGACCCATAGGGAGTGACCCTTGGTTCTGCGGTCGAGCCATTATTTCATATCATACACACTTAAGGGCACGGGTAGCGATAAACTCCATAAAGAAATTTTTTCATTGGGTGAGTGCAGCGGGATCCCTAATCACAGGGGCGACTTGAAACTGCGCGACAAAGGTCTGATGCCTGTGTTTTATCGTTGCGACCGCACCCTCTTGTCAATCGCAGCATATGTGGCGTCTGCGCCCTCTCGTGTACGAAGGGCTCTCAAGCGATTTCTCTCTCTTGCAGCCCTGTTTCTCTACATCGTACAATCGACCTCAACTAAAAAATGTCAGTGTTTTCCATGGCACCTTTTGCTTTTTTTCACCCTCAAACGCTCCTTTCCGCTAGAATTTCCAAAAAAAAACACCCCAATCAGCTTGCTAACCGTGCTTTTGAAGCTTTAACAAACACATCGTCACGTCGCGCTAGGGTCGAGTTTCGTCCATGCCAAAGCGACCCCGCGTCGAGCTAAATTGTGTGCAAAGGGTGGTTTCAAATAAATCACATCATAGCTTTCATGTCTGTAGGTCCAAAGGGTGCGAGATTTGTCAACGAAGAGGCTCCTTTTGTTCCGAAGAACAGATCAAGCAAATTTACTCCTTTGCAGCGCATATTTCTCTTTTCATGTTGCACTTACTTGGGTAATCATTAACGAAGGGACAGCAGATCTTGTTTGGTCCAAGGGGATGTTTTTGTGGATACGTCATCGACACAAAAATGGCATATGGTTAGCAATGCAAATTCCATTTCCTCAGACTAATACTCACGTCTCATGCCAAAACAGACTCGAATTTTGCTCTGACGTAAGTGTTCTTTGTAGGTTCTCTAGGTTGTTGGCGTAATGGACTCCTGGAAGACCCTTGGGAAAGTCTGTTTCGTTCTCTGGACTTCATGAGACCCATGGGAGAGGAGCCCTAGGTCTACATAAAGGACGTGGAGTAGTAACGTGCCTCTCACCCAATCGCTACACTGTCCCGAACTATGCACAATCGTCGGAATAGTTGTTCCAAATAAAGGCGAAGAAATTTGAAATAATTAAATTCCCGAGTATGAGATTGTGATTAAGGAAGTCATATAATCTAGGCTTCAGGATATTGGCTGTTACTATCTATGAAAGGGTTCGGTGATCCCGATCCCACCAGTAACAAAACGATCAGTGAATTATCCAAGGCGACAAGATTGACGGAAATTAGTGCCTTTCCGATTTCCTCCATCTAATGCTATTTACTACTCGCTGTATCGACATCGCTGCCCGCTTGGTGTTCTCCCTAGGGCAGCTAGCCTCGATCAAAGGCAAAGTTCAGGATCAAACTGATGCGTTATTACGCTTGTGAGTGATACTGGAGACGCGAAGTCAACTTCAGTAAAGAATGGGAAGACGCCGTCCAAAAGAACGAAAATAAATCTTTTTCGTTTTAGCAGAGTCAGTCAATGAACGGTTTGTTGGGCGGACGTCATTGGTATTAGGCGGAACAGTTCGCATTCCTTGTGCCTTTCTCCCGGTGTTGTCATTATCATCCCGAACGAATACTGCTCCTCGCTTGGCTACCGCGGCATTTCCTGGGACAAGCTAAGAACTTGACCATTAAATCAAAACTCCAGCCATGCCATTAAAACCAAAAACCAATCCGGGTAAAGGAGACTTGCGTTTTGTCCCATTTGGGAAGTACCTTTTCTCTCTCGCGCCCAGCAGCGAGTTGACATTGAAGATGAAGTCCTGGGGGCGAAAAACCGGAAAACTGTCGCAAGGAGAAGCAACACTTTTCCCAACGTGACCTCTTATGCACAACGCCCTCCCCTTTATCTCGAATTCACAGTTTTTCAACCAGTATTTTGATGGTCCTTCACCTTTGAGCTGTGCCAATACAAACACGTGTGTCTTCCTGCTTAGAAAAGGAGAGTTCAAAAGAAAGTCTATACCTGTCGTTTGTTCAGAAGCAAATTTCACCTGCAAGGTGCTCTGTGTACGACCAGCTAATCTAGTAATTTCCAGGAGGTTCCCGGTCGGCTTGTACTACTCGCTCATGGGCGAGGACTTGACGAACCCTCAAAAGTAAGTGCATCCATTGGCGTCAGCCATAGTTTGACTGATTGTTAGTTTTGTAGATACAATGGTTACCGCGATTCAAACGCTAACGGGAACTTCCATGATTTCAGGAGGCCAGATTACGATGATGTCGAAGCCTACTAACCGGGAGCAGTTGTTGGGTAAGTTAACGAGAGCATTTTTGATCGTTTAGGCGCAGTCATAGCTCACATTTGAGACCTCTGGCGACTTTCTGAAAACTCTGTGCGTTTCGATTGACTGTCTCATACTATGAGCGTTTTGACGAACCGACAAATCGGCGATTTAGCGGTTCTTCTGAGGAATACGTACACATTCTTCTCCACGATTCTCAAAAAACGTGAAGGAGGAACTCGGCATTGCATGGAATATAGGGTTGGGTGGGGGAAACGAGGTCGAACGGTTGAGACGACGAACAGTTAGTCTGCTCCCATACTTGGCGCAGGCGCGTGATGCGCCAGTGCACGTTTTGACGCTCTTCGCAGTGCCCGCACGTCCGTAGCGGCGCAAAGTATGAATGCAGCCTGGACGGTAGATGTTTCTAGCCTTTCCCCTTTCGAGGGCCGTCCTTGCTCAACAAAGGATTGTGGCAAATAAGGCTTTTGTAGAAAGGCCGTGTGTATCTGATACTGCAAGAAAAGAAATCTTTACAGAGATGTGGGTAGTGCGACAGTCGATGATCGATGTGTTCTACGCAGCCGTGGTGATCGACGCTGCCTTGTGAATAGATACGTGTGTCAGTCCCTCTTGAAAATAAAATATTCGTTGAAGTGTTGTTGAGGAAAGCGGAAGTGTTTAGCGCTCTTATTCTTACTTCCGTTTCCTGAAAAAAAAACTTAAAGGCAGTGAACACAAAGGTGAAGGGAGGAGCGGTTACAATGACGTCACCAGACATTACAGTATACCAGCCTCCTTCGCGAGCGATGGTTGGGACCACCTCCTGACTAATTCCAATCGATCACGCTATTGACGCCACCAAACCCGTCGGGAACCGTTAGCCATCGTGTCGCTGCCCCTTAAAGTCATGTGGCCTCACAATTCACAGGGAGATTGACCAATCTTGTCATTTCGACCAAGAGCAGTGTACGTTTAATGACCCTCTTCTGCGCTTCTTGTACCGAGCGGGTATCTTTTTCTACTGGTGCTCTATTGCGTGCTACCCTTGATGTGATAAAATTTTATGGTTAAAGAATGAAAGCCCTCTGGCACGTGTGACGAAATAGCCAGCGGATGTTATTATTCAAGTTTTCGCTTCCGGAAGACAAGAGCTATCCGTCTGGAGAGGAATCTTGCAACAAGGAACATTATGTACAGAATGGCCACAAACTGAGTCAACAAATATGCAATGATGTCTAAACAGTAGTACTCTATCAATGAGAAATCTCTTGAACGTAGCATCAGGTGATCCATTTGGCCCTCTTCGGCTACCAGACTTCACCCACTTCAAAGCTCAGCTCGTGCAGCAGCTGCCCGTCCTTCGAGCGACATCATGTGGCACTGTGGCGGCTCGATGCGCATCACTGCCTTAAACATTTTGATATGTTGAACTTCCCCCGCAAAATACGATATCACCACACCACAAGATCACTATGCAGGACAATCCAGAGGTCCACGCTGTTCGTGCCTACTTTGCTCACTGACCCATCAGTATTGCCCAAGTGCTTTAGTATATATGACTTTCTGTGGCTAAAGAGCGATGATGGCACTACAAGTTTTTCGATTATACGAAGTTATACGAATTCAAAATGAAGAACCCCGCAAGCCATCACATGTAAAAGGTAACCATTGAAGAGGAACGATTTCAAAGCGTGGTCGAACTTGGGGCGCACCTCAGAGGATGATTCCACGACGCGGTTGGAGGTCGAAGAAGGGAAATATGCTGTACCAAGTGGGAAGAGAAGCGCGCTCCCCCCTGCTGGTGCAGAGCGATGTGCATTTGCGGCGAAGTATATGCTCCCAGCGGCCTAGCAGGGCTGTTCCCGCACCGCTTGCCTTGCTGAGCGCCCACCGATGGTAAGCCCCTCGCCGTCCGACTCTAGCCGTCTAGCAGAGAGAGCGTCAGCGTTGAAGTGGGCAGCACCGATGAAAAAAATCTAGAAGATGGAACCTCATTCCTCGGGTTCTGGGCCGCTCCTCATGCTTTTTCTTGTTCCTGCGTCTTTGTTCACATTCACCTTTATCTCTATGGGCAGCCTTTCATCGTAACTACGCCTTTGAAGGGGTAAGTAATAAGTACGCTTTTCTCGTAACAAGGCAAGTCACTCACGAATTCGCCGAAAGCACTTCACGAATTGCAGCAGTCAAAGTTTCCTTGTTAAGTTCATTCCTATCGATCATCACTGCCGTTCCTCTTCGCTGCACGTTTCTTGCGTTGATATACTGATCTCCAAACAACGGTACTACCACCAGTGGCTTGCCAGAGAACGTCGCTTCGAGGATAGAGTTCATACCGGCGTGAGTGATGAACGCGGACAGTCTTCTATCACCTGAAAAGATACAGAATATCGATACCTACAGGCAGATCCAACACAGTACGGTATTGTACATGTACTTAGACTGTTGAAGGCAGGGATAGCCGAGTGGTTAAGAGGTTAGACTCATGTCTGCACCTCTGAAAACCGCGAGTTCGATCCCTGCCGAGGTTAACCATGCCTTGCAAAAATTGCAAAAATGGTTCTAGTACCAGCGTCAGGCCCAGGTTGACAGGCCGGCTGATGAACACCCCAGTCACACCAAACATGTCTAAAAGTCGCAAAAGAATCAGTGATAAAGCTAGGACGTCACCCGGAAGTGGCGCGCAGAACCCCCGCCCGAGTTCTGTGGTCAGTATGCGAGGGCTACCGAGGAGGGAACGGCCTCGGCCAAAGAAGCTACATAGTTCGAATTGGGACTCCGAATACAGTACGCTGACGGAAGGTTCCCGAAGTGTTGTCTGATTCCAAAATATGCCAAACGCCCCAAAACATTTCAAGCAATGGCCTTATAGGAGAAATCGAGATGGCGAAAGGAGTCAAAAGCTAGGGAACATTTGCGGTGACGGCTGTTAAACTCCACGCTATGCGAGCAACAAGCCATCAGCCCCGGAGTCGGCCTCAAACGTGGCACAATGTCTCCGCTTTGCAATAGAGCAGCGATCGTATGTGGCTGTGAGGCTAGCTGATCCTCTGGGCCCCTTCTCTTCCTTCCTCTATTACGACTAGATGTCTTGGTGAAGGGGCTCATGGAGGGACTAAAAGACCATCATCTACGCTGACGACATCGCCCTGATAGCGGATAGTAGAGAAGAACTACAGGGCAAGGTGCAGAAATGGCAGGAAAGTCCTGGCAGAAAGGTGGGCTTCGGCTGAATGTCCGGAAGACCAAGTTCCTGAGCTCCTGAAGAGGAAAGGCATCGATCGTGGACGGCCATGGAGAGACCATCGAAAAGTTGGAGGACTTCCGATACCTCGGGAGCGATCTGGCAGCCGACGGAAGTGTGGATCAGGCAGTGAAGGCACGAATCAACGCGGCATGGATGAAATGGAGGGAGTCCACTGGAATCCTCTGCGATCGAAGGTGCTCCAGAACGCTCAAAGGGAAGGTGTACCGGACAGTGGTAAGGCCTGCGATGCTATACGGCAGCGAGTGCTGGCCCCTGAACAAGAATCACGAAAGGCAGCTTCACTCCGCTGAGATGAGGATGCTGAGATGGGCCTGCGGCTGGACGCGACTGGACAGGGTCAGAAACGAGGATGTCAGAGCGGTCATGCAGACTGCCCCTGTCCAGCTGAAGGTAGGGAACAGCGTCTGCGATGGTATGGGCACGTGCTAAGGAGGCCACAGGATCATCCGATAAGAAAGCGATGGACTTCGAAGTGCAAGGCAAGCGACCGCGAGGAGCCCCAAAGAAGAGGTGGAGAGACGTGATCAAGAAGGACCTAAGTGAAGTCATGGCCACAGCAGAAGATGCCCTGGACAGAGCAAAGTGGCGACGACTGACAAAGACAGCGGACCCTGCGACTGCGCGGGACTAACGCTAGGGAGAAGAAGACCTGCAGCTAGACTGTTAAGAAGGTGAATGTACATAAAAATTTAATAGCAATACTAGGAAGTACTAGAGTAGCACACTTTTGAAAGCAGGAGCAAAAGTCAGAACATCTTACCCAAAAGATCCGATTGAGGTACCCACTTCATAGCATAAATATTCGGATGATCTTTGAACAAATGTGAATCATTTTCGTCCTCGTACTTCCATATGAATGTCGTATTCGGGAAAGAGGAGAACGCGTGAACTATATCTGAATAAATAAAATGCATAAAAGACACTACGATTTCCAATTGTTCTGAATTAACACGGGAACCGCATGGTTGTATCATTCGTAGTACTTGGGAAGAGGATTGATACCCATCATCCATGATGAGAACAAAAAGACGTTGAAAAAATTGCATTGGTTATACCAAAAAAACCATGACACAATGTGGCTGGGAGGGGGGGGGGCGCAGATAGTAACCTTGCGTCAGCTTCACGGAAACGCTCATTTTTAGTAGTAAGCCTCAGAGGAGAAGAGGAAATCTGAGGTGCGTAAGCAATTCTCCCCGGAATTGCTCTCCTGGGAATATTCCTAGTGGCCTTCCTAGCACGATTCCGGAAGTAAGGAAACAGTCATGCTGTAAATTACAACAACACAACTGCTGCAAGTGTTGACGGTGGAGAGGCTTTCATTTGTTTCTTGGAATGTCGTCAATGGAATTTTTCTGGCCTTCTGACCCTACCTGTGGCAGGAACATTTTACTCCTTCATGCCATCCTCGGTATCGCGTTTGGGCGTTCTGGATTTGATGGCAAACTCTGGGAATGAGTTTGACTTCTTGCACGTGATCACATCACCGTGAGCTTTGCCACACACTCCTATGGACCCACCCAGGTGTCAGCAGAGCGTCCATAAAGCGTGGTACCAAAGAGAGCATTTCTTTCAAGGTAATTGAATTTTCATACGTAAAGCTTTGTACGTCGCATTACACATGATGCATCTAAGTGGGAAGAAAGCGACAAGTTTCCCTGCACGATTCCTTCAGTCTAATGAACTCCCACTCATACCTTTTTTGAGCCATAATGGCATATCCTTGGATCGAGAAATGGTGCCGAATGAAAGAAGAACGTTGGAACTTCGCTTATCGAGAACAGCATCAAGATTCTAAAACTTCTACTTTCATAGTGTATAGAGCAGGTATAAGTCTGTAGTACCACAACAGAATGTAGGGACCACTGAGAATGTGAAGGAAATGACCAGGAACGATCCACAACGTAACCTCTACATCGAGCCAATTCCAAATGGTTCTTTTCGAAGGCAAAAAGAACGAGCATCTATCTTTTTCTCTGCTCGAATTTCGGAATGCCCATGTGACTACTCTCCTTCCAGTTGTGCTCGGCAATACAGGGTAAATCAGGCAATTTTGGTATGTTGTTCTGTAATGGTGTGGGTACGTGACGCTCTCACAGGTAGTGAGTGTGGGTTAATTTCTTCACAAAGTCTGCAAAGTCTGCCCCGAGGCAGATTATGTGAAAAAATTCTAGGAAACTAGTGGGTGAGTGAATTCTGGGAAGAACTATTGAATTCACTGGCAATGATCGTCCCGTGTCCTCTTTAGCAGCACCATAGGCAGACGCTGAAACCCTCAGTCTGCATGCATTTCGTTGCACTTACTGGGAAACCGCTCATTTTCTGTAGATGAAAGAGACCTTACCTTTTCTAATTGTTTGGGTGCATGAACTGCCAGTCCGCCGATGTATCGGACAATGTTCGCCGTAGGACGAGGTGTTTCTGTGAACTCGTTGATGTTTAACAACACCACTCCAACTTTCCGCTGTAACCAACCTTTGACCCAACTGTGGGCTTCTTCATCAACAATCAGTGAGACAGACCTACCTTAAGCAGTTCGCGGAAATCAGGAAACCCCGGATAAACGTCGTTGAAATGCGTCCAAAGCTCCCGTTCCCAGTTACGGTAATGAAAATCCAACTCAATCTCATACTTGAAGTTATTCAGTCGTTCCCAGAACGTCATGTCGTCGCTGTACGTCGAGTACATCCTGAAAACGATTTGTACCAGTCAGGTTTTCATAATTACAGAAAGCCAATCAGATCCTTAGTTAAACTAAACCAAATACAACTCCGCTGATTGCATTCGAATCTATGGAGATTCTCATTTTTCCCAATCCATAGGGGTTCAGTCAGGAAAAGTTTCGTAATTTGGGGCAGTGATCACGATGGCTGGGGGCGGCGCGGTTTAGATGGCGTCATGAACGTCACCGTGAGAGAAGTCATTATATTG
>MU869237.1:39898-52198 GCA_036418205.1 Ostertagia ostertagi
AAGACGTTTGTAGGGATGCTGACAGCCTTACTATGTCGCTGTGAGCGCTTCATTTGCAGTGATTGTGCCAAATGCCGGCACCTGCCTTTAACTTTTTTGAACCAATGCCAAACAGATAATGTTGGTCCCCATTTTTCATGAGCTTTTCTAGGATGGCCATTATTTAAACATACCAACCCATCTTGTAGTGGGTCTCACACATGACCAATTTAAGTGCGGGCGCCATTGCTTACGTTTGATCTTTTATATAAATAGTGTTTTACAACTGAATTTAACTGTATGCGAGAATAAATATTTCAGATCCAAGAGGAGTGGCATTCGACTCGAATTTACGATAGTGCTGCGCTAGTGAAACACATTCCGAGGATGTACGTCCTGCCAAAATGTAGCGGCAAAACGACCATCAGTCAGCTCTACAGTAGAGAGGTGAGGTGCTTCCTGATAAACTATCAGTCCCAGGACGATGCTCCGAGATACTAATCGAAATTGTCACTACGCTGGTAATTTATTCGGTCGGTACGCACGCGACCGCTCGCGTATGGACCGACTAAACTGCCCAGCAGCGCTCTCACTGTGGGCGGAGAAAAATTGCTGCTTCTCTCGTCTAGTGACCATTATTTCAGGACTGCGGCTACTGCAGAAGTGTGGGTAAGCCTTCCGGAGGACATGCGAAGACTTCTTGTCCCGAACTGTTCGCCTTGAAACCGTGTACGCTCTGTGGTGCTGATGGTTACGAGAACCACACACTGATGTACGTTTGTCACATTTTTACCACACTGGTATCTTATTTAGGTTCCCACTTATAACAACCCCGCTACTCGTTTTTCCGGTGCATTAATTTCTGGAGAGCGAGCCTGGGTTTTGGAAGGGAACCTCCTCAAGATGCTTTTCATGATGTACTTGATTTCAGGCATTGTCCATCCAGCAGAAGATCAGGCCCGTTGACCGAATGCGGATCACTTGTCTGTATGGTATAGGGAACGGGAGCAACATCACCAGGTGGGGGTCATAGTTGGGATTTTCGCGATGCAGTTCTCACAAAGGGAGGTAGTGAAGGGAATATAGAAGTTGAACGTGGAATCGTAATACGTGTTGCTTCGTCCCCCCTCCTATTAGAGGGCAATTCAGAGGATTTTGGGTAGTGGTTGAACTAGGTTTAGCGACTTTATTAACATATCAACAAATTTCGCATTGATCACTGGCAAGGCAAAGCGGAGGTAGCGATACCTCGAAGGGGGAGGATTGAATCACCGTATTTCATTATTACCGTATCGTATTTCCTCGAGGCGATATCCACCCTGAACACGTTTATCATGTGCTGTGAGCAAACTTGGTCTCCAATGTTGATTATGCGAATTTGGAGCTGTATTTTCAGGGACGTCGGCGATGGAAAACTTGTCATCTACTAGGAGTACAGAAGTGGTAAGTATGGGATAAATTGCCTTTTTGTTAACGTTGGTCTGAATGGAACGTGATTTCAGACAACTCAGGAGCCGCTGTGGTTCCAACCGATGGATCAGATGCGTTCGGTACCGGCAGGGCCTTCAAACAGAGTAAGTAGAGCCTTATATCTGAATTTTGAATGTTGGTCGAAAAATTGTACTGCCACAAAATACCTCGAACACGCCTTTTGCTTGTAATATAATACTTGCTTTTGTGTGGAGCAGCGACCACTTTCATCCTATCCCTTCTTTTTGGAGTGAATTTGGGAGAGGTTTTCCTTGCTATCAAAATTGAAGAACGACAAGGGCTGCTTCGTTCAGTGAAGTAGTTGATGTTAGTCAAGGGACAGGGATATTTAGTCTATGATATAGAGCTGGTAGGGTGCATGCTGCAGAGATTGGTTGAGAGCGCCGAGTTTGTGGCGCAGAGATTACTCCAAGCCTACCTCAGTACAAGTATTTTTTAAGGTCGTGCAAAATCCTGGTCGAGTCCAATCAGTGGTGTTCCAAGAATCAGTTAGTTACGCAGCTCAGGCTGGCGATTTCCGCCGCATTCTAAAGGTAAGCAGTCAGACAAGGTTACCAGAAGCCATTGAAAATATGGCGCTTGATCTGAAGCAGCTCGTTCTTTCTTTGCAGGATCCAGTGCAGTCTCGATCGACATCATCTCATCCAGCTCGTGCTGAAGGCAGCCATGGTGTTCTGAAGGTAAGACTCAAGAAATCTTCACTCCAGAACCGGAAAGAGAATTGATGGGCGCGTGACTTTAGGTTCGAAGGGGCCTGGCGTTAAAAGGGGCAGGCGGAGGGAGGAAGACGTTTGGAGGGATGCTGACAGCCTTACTATGTCGCTGTGAGCGCTTCATTTGCAGCGGAAGTGCCAAATGCCGGTCTCTTTGGGGCCCAAGCTCCGATTATTGCAAATTCATTCCCCATCTTTGAACATAAATTTGTCGTACCACCTGCCTTTAACTTTTGAACCAATGCCAAACAGATAATGTTGGTCCCCATTTTTCATAAGCTTTTCTAGGATGGCCATTATTTAAACATACCACCCATGTTGTAGTGGGTCCCACACATGACCCGACAGTTTAGGAGGCTGCGGGCGCCATTGTCAGCGTTTGATGTTTATATAATAGTTTTTACAACTGACAGTTTAACTGGTATGCGAGAATAGAATATTTCAGATCCAAGCGGAGTTGGGTCATTCGACTCGAATTTACGATACTGCTGCGCTAGTGAAACACATTCCGAGGATGTACGTCCTGCCAAAATGTAGCGGCAAAACGACCATCAGTCAGCTCTACAGTAGAGAGGTGAGGTGCTTCTGCGATTATCAGTCTTAGGACGACGGTTAGAGATACTAGTCGAAATTGTCACTACGCTGGGTAATTTATTCGGTCGGTACGCACGCGACCGCTCGCGTATGGAGCCGCGACTAAACTGTCCAGCAGCGCTCTCACTGTGGGCGGAGAAATTGCTGCTCTCCCATGTAGTGATCATTGTTTCAGGACTGTGGCTACTGCAGAAGTGTGGGTAAGCCTTCCGGAGGACATGCGAAGACTTCTTGTCCCGAACTGTTCGCCTTGAAACCGTGTACGCTCTGTGGTGCTGATGGTTACGAGAACCACACACTGATGTACGTTTGTCACATTTTTACCACACTGGTATCTTATTTAGGTTCCCACTTATAACAACCCTGCTACTCGTTTTTCCGGTGCATTAATTTCTGGAGAGCGAGCCTGGGTTTTGGAAGGGAATCTCCTCAAGATGCTTTTCATGATGTACTTGATTTCAGGCATTGTCCATCCCAGCAGAAGATCAAGCTGGAGTTGAAGGAGGACCACCGAAGACGAATGGACGCGCGGCACATCAAGGAGACGTATTCAATAGCGCATTGAACTAGCCACTCACGTAAGCAGGGCCGCACTCCTTGTATTTTTGGTGTATGAAGTCTCCGTCGGACTAAAACACTAACCCGTTGTACCTATCATACTGGTGCCGGCAGATATTTGCCATTGGTCCATTGTACATATCAGATTAATAATAGATGCAGCCTGATTTCATAAGAACTACGTGAAGAATTGATTTTGTACACGGAGTATGAGGCTATAATTCGTAAGGGAGGATGGCGCTTGCGTCGCCCACGGCTGATTCTGTCGATGTTTTGGGAGCCACGGCGCGACCGTCAGCCTCTCGTTCCGTAGATCGCCCTGCCATCAATTGGCTACATTTGTAGCATTTTTTAAGAAGATTTGAAAAAGCCCGTAAGATTATTTTCGCTCATCACCTTAGAGAGAGGTGCAAAGATTGCTCTGCTCTGAAGATTATGAAGATATTCGAGTAATTAAATGTGTTTAGCTCAATACTGTAAATAGATGAATTAAACATTTACTAAGAGATAACCTTGTAATTGTCGGAGTCTGTCTTTCATGTTGGGAAGTTTAATCGTGCCTGGTCAACCCATCAAATAGATATTTCACCTTGACTGAATTCGTGGTGACACAAGCAGGCACTCGAGCAGTACTCAGAACGACCAAAGGAGACAATTCGAACGCTGAGGCTTATACCTTCGGAATGTGTTTGAAGGTGTACTAGGGCTTCTGCAGAAGTATTCACAGTGGCAATTACAACTTTATTTCGAATGAATTTTTAAGTCGTGGATAGTACTGGGAGTCGATTTACCCATAGGTCAGTTCACCGTCGCTGCACATCCACCATAGGCGGTGTGAGGAAACTGATTCCAGCACTCGAGTTGTCAATTGTCTTAAGTTAGTCGAAATTACGGCAGAATAACTGGCGAAAGTTAGCTCATTCGGAATTATGGTAGATGTGTGTCATGAGGGGTGATGAAGAGAAAATATTTGAAAACGGACCACAACCCGAGATGGACTCCCTGTTCGTTTGCCTCTTGATTTCCAGATCGATATCACTTGCATCGTTTTGCCCTCCACAATGCTAGCGCTCTCTCTGCTACCTGATCACTCACCACGTATAGACCTGCGGCGAGTGATTAGACAGCATGGCTCACTCTTGGCGCGGTGGGCGTGTTCCGCCAACCGCGCCAAGAGTGAGCCATGCTAGATCCGCTGCCAATTGCGCGTCGGTCAGCACCCTCAGGAGGTACTCCTATCTCCCGGCTACGCAATTTTGTCCTTGTTTAGCCTTCGTTCCAATCATGGATTCCTCCTTTAAGTTGGTTTCTAAGTGAACCCTCGCTGAAACGTTCAAACGCTACGGGGTCTATATGGAAAACAGCTGATGCTGAAATACTGAAGAAAAAAGCGTGAAGAATGGTTAAAATTTCCATTGAATTCCTCATTCACATTGACAGTAGTCCAAGCCTATTTCAAGGATCGCATCGATCGCACGTGATCGAAACGCAACCCGACAGCAAGAGGCAACCTTTTACCATCCGATGACTTCAGTTGTTACCAAAAACAAAAAATAACTATCACTAAGTGCTGAGTTGTAGGCGAAACTTCCACTCCAGCCGGGATTCCTACCCGGATCTTTTGCTTTCCGGGCAATTGTGCTACCAGTTACACCACCGGGGCACCATTTCACCCCAACTCAGCTTCGATGGTGAAGTTACCATAGCTTATCAGCATTTTTTTTTTTTTTTTTTTCACACGGCAGTATATAACGTGATGAACCAGTTGGCCGATATCGCCAGTAAACCGCAATCTGATAGCCTCATTAGATGTTACCATTTTAGCAGTTCTTTATAGATAACTGTTGTTTCACGCCGCAGTTCGTCAAAGTTACCACAAGAATGTTAAGTTGGGCTACCGGTACCACAATTGTCCGGAAAGCAACGAATCCACGTACACGTCGGCTGGCTCACTAGAAAATTTTCCCTTACCTTCATTCTTGAGAGCGCGAAGGCAATGAATGTAAACTCCGACGAGTCGCTTGACCAAAGTGCATGTCGCATGTGTGCCATCTGGTGAGAGGCGAGCTTTATAACAGTCAGTCGAGCGTGATTTCCCTCCCATCTAGCGATCAGCAATGCTCGTCGTGTGGCTTTTGGTTGCTCTCGCTGCATGTGAAGCACTCTATGACACACCAACGTCTGTCCAGCTCATGCCGTGTGACTTGGAGGTATCCATTTGTTGATTTTGACCCAGCTATTTTTGAGTACGAGGCGGAAAGCCGCTCTGGGTAGCAGTTTATTTACTTCGCTTGCCTTTGAGAGACTTGGGAATATAGCTCTGTTTATTTTGCATGTCACTATTAATTTTTTCATTTCTCGTTCAACCATATTACGTTCTTATTTTTCGTTGTCGTCACTTCAGAGGGAGGCGATGCTTGTCAACTCTAAGTAATCTTCTGAAATGTTCCATGAGGCTGTTTGTGAAGTCTGAAAATTTTTGATTCCAGGCGAATCGAGTGAGCAATACATCCCTATCGGCGGCCACATGTCGCGACTCCGATTTGGCACGATTCATCAACAATGCCTTGGCTTCATATATCCATGATATGGGAGCGCTGAGCAAGAGCATACTTGACCAGGTACACAGCCGCAATTTCAATTTCTTTTTTTCTCTGTTTAAGTGCTCCTGACCCCAGCATTTTGGTCCCATATAGGTAAATCATCCGGTTCCATGTATATTGAAAAATCCTAGAAGAAAACAAGTTTTCGGACGTATTCCAGCAATCCAGCTTATTGCTAGCAAGCATGAGGTGGTACCTCGTAGGTCGCCTTAAAAATGAACGAATTTCGCTAAGTCTAGAACTCCGTGTGTCCCATAAAGCGACAGAGTTCCTATAGAAGGAGAAGAGTGCTCTCAGGAGCCTCTGTGACCAATGACAAGGGCTGTTCTCCAGCTGTTTACCTAACATTCATCAAAGAACGTTTGTCGCTACCCAGCTGAAGCTTATACTTCAGATCGTAGCCTATCGGAAGCCAGGCAGTTGGCTCGTGCACAGGCAGAATCATTCGGGCAGTTGCAGGACGCGACCTGCAGACACAACAACGGGCGGACATCTCACTTGGCGGAATTTGTACGGCTGCTTCTATCACGACATGCAAACTTATGTTTTGGTGCTCAGACTGTACTGAGCAGCTGGAAAGTCGTTGAATTTTATTCAGTTTCAGAGAATACACAGTATCGTATTAATATAATAAAAGCACATAATGGACGTTACTATTCTGTGGAACTTTTCTGATCACCACAGGTCACTTGTGCTTGTCAACATGCGAACACAGAGACACTTTATTGAGCTACATATATCTATCTATCTATATCTGTCTAGCTACATATATCTCAGGATGGGGCTTTTTTCGGTTGCTCATACCTCCATTTTTATGAAGATTCTAACATCATCCTAGAATAAAGAGGAACCCCCTGGCAATGCATGAGATCTCTGGTGAACATGTGATTAGAGTCGGTTCATCTTGGCATTAAAACGGCCACGGTAGGGTCACTACACCGTCAATACCAAAAAGTGTACTTCAAAAGTCGATGACCTGTTATTAATCCTCTACCTTTAACCGTTAGAGATGTGCTCACGATCCCGTGATGTGGCGTCTGAAAGAGCCCGCGTTGAGGAAAAATTTCAGAACAGCTCAAAAATACTTTTACTCGTCTTAAGAAATCGATCCGAGAATATTCGAGTTGTCAACAGATCATTGTTCTGTACGTACGGGAACCGTTTTCAATTATTCGAGGGAGCAACAATAGTAGTTGACTTTGGAATGTCCATCTTGAGCGGATCTTTGAGAAACCTCAGGAAGTGTCGCACACCCACGAGATGTCGTTTGATCTCGGGATTGAAATATATTATGATCAGCCTGAAACAATGGATGTTCATGCACTCATGTTTCAGGCATTTCATTGTTGAGGTTGAGCCTCGGCATTCTGGAAGACGCTACCATGACAGTCTATAAGAGTTTCGCATACGTTTCCTGACCCGGCCGGTTGAATATACGGGTCAAAATGAAGGTTGGATAGACCTTATCTAGAATAGAATTACTGCTGCGTGAATCTTTCAAACTGCTAGTTTTGAGGAGTAGGATGACGGGTTGTCAATCCATTCGCTTCCACTGAAAATCTTTCTCGCTCTTAATGCGATTTCACCTACACCATTTGTTGTCGAAAAAATGTAAACGACTGGTATTCTCTCCAAATCAAGCATGGTATCTCAGCCAACTATTGGGAGGTACATGTGGGTCTGTATCAGCGTTCCGAGATGGATGATCCACCACTGTGACCGTTGTAGTAGCGCACTTGTCGCTCACTCACTAAGTTTCAATTAATGTCCATTCCATTTAGCAACATATATATTGCCACAATCGTATCTACATTCGATCAACACGCCGGCAATTTTGCGGTTTCCATTTCATAACTAAGGCACCTCTGAATCACTCCATCAGTGCTTGTGTTCATGTGCCACATTTTCTTAGTCACCCCCTCGAATGAAATGGAGTCCTATTGGAAGTGATGACGATGGGTTAGGGAACATTTACCGTCTACATCCACGCCAACCATTTCCTTCACCTAGGCCGATAGCGGTGATCCACCCTCCCCAGCTCACTCTCGCTCACCATTTCCTTTTCAGGCACCTCAATTTAGCTGCTAGGACAATGCTGATTTGATGACCTCAAATGCTGGCGCAATTCAATCGATTCACAGCATGAATCGTTAACTTTTCGCGAACTCGACATGTAATAGCCGTCAGGATGATAATTTGATTTCGCCTGATGGAACCAACATAAAAATTCGATTAGGAATTGAAAACACGTAGCAAGTCTTTCATGCCTTTTGCATCAAAACAATATCACGTGAAACCAGCGGAAAAAGCCTCTATTTTTATTTTTTTTTTCAGAGGGAAATGCTACGCATCATAGAAAATATAAAACAAATGTGTTCTTACCCTCCTGCGGTGTGGGCACAAGCCCATGTCCACAAGGTTAACATGAAGAGGCCAAATCCACTGGGTGTCCATCGAGCAAATAGGTGAAAAGATAAAAGCATGATTATATACGCACAGTTGCTCGAGAAAGACTGCAAAAATGAACCTAAGTCCACATCGCTTGGGTTGAAATAAGAGATTCGATACTTCTGCATATTTGTCCTTAGATATGTACATATGATAACGCCACCTCCAAAGTTCGTATATATGCATCTACCACGAGGTATACAGAGTCAACCCTGCGTTGCGCAGTTCGCAACGGCACGTTGAGAGATCCTCAACGCACGCTGTATGGGCGGAGACGCAGACGGCTCGAGCATGCGAGTGTGAATGTTCGCGCGAGAGAACGTGTCTAATCGGGCGAAACTGCGCAACGTGGCCGTTGAGAACTGCGCAACGCAGGGTTGACTCTGCATGATCATTGCGCGTGCCCAAATCTTTGCGAAGTATGGACTTTCTCGACAGCCGGGGTCTATCGAAACGGGAAATAATCTGCAATTTAATTGGCAGACAACAATATCTTAACAATCTTTTGTTTTCGAAGGCTGACCACACTTTAGCATGGAAACGGTCTAGGCGGTCTAAGATGCCGCGAACTTTTCAGTCCCCTTCGATGCTATTCTAGCGACTTCCACATGGCTAGGACTTGAGGTGCCGTGTCTGAGCCACCGTCTGGCAGGTGTGTGCTGTCACGGCCTAGTCTGCGACAGTACTCGTGACATAGCATTACCCATCAACAGCCTATTCTGCACAGTAGGCCTCATAGGGTACTCACTCAATAAGATCACTTTTTTCAGAGCTGGGGTTCCAGCTCTAGCCAATGTTCAGTCGTGCTATTCGTGTCAAATGGGAAGGCGGATTGCGATTTCGGAGTCAGTTTTTTCGAGTTGGCTGATTAGTTCCAATGCTTGAATGAGGGTTTTGTCCTATTTTCTGCGAGAAGCCACGTTCCCATTCGTGATTTTCGAAGTCGCAAGAACAAGGCTGACCTGTACAAACAGTCGATTTTCTCTGCCAAACCGTCGCGTACTCTCCACTTTTCCTTGAACTCCAGAGACTGCTAAGAATTTCTGAAAGAGGTTTCCTTGTTTTCGTACTAACTTTTTACCTTATAAGTTACGCCGTGCACAAAAGACATACATTAGTTCCTGACCGGAGATGCGCAAACACAATTAGATCAATGCCAAATATGAAGGCGAATACGGTCACAATTATAGCACATGCATGTCCATATAAAAGGCTATTCTGCGGCTGCACGGTTTTTCAACGAAAGCCCATGCGTGTGCATCTCGATCAAAATAGAAATTGCAATCTTCTAAAGTGTTTCGGGCAAACTTCTGGCACACCTATTGAATTCCTCACAGCTTACTATGAAGCGCAGCTCAGTGAATAGCTGAGAACGATCCGAAATAATCGTTATATAACATTGTGACCCGGTCGGTGAACAATATTCGGTAACCCAGGAACATACGGCAACGAAACCTGTAATGGAAGACTCGACATTTTAGGCGAAACAGAGTTGGAAGGCGAATTTTGATGGTCGGTAAGCAAATTGCTGATCAAAAAGCTGAGAGCTTAGAAAATTTCCTCAAAGGCAACTGCGCTGCACAGATATATGTAGCCGTTTCCGCGACTAATAAATGGTAAACGTGCGAAAAGGGAGGGGGGTTCAATACTTCCATTATTTGATCCGAGTAACTCTTCGTGCCCACCGTGCGTGGGACGGTACTGAAGTACACTGACTAGCGGTCAAATGTGGTGATTCTCCTCATTGACCATAATCAAGGTAGGTTTGAACTTGAACACGAACTAGAAACCGCCAACTATCAAAACTTGCGCCACTCTCGGGCTCGAACTTGGGGTGAGATTCACAGGCAGGATTTTCCAGTGCACCAGGAATCACTTGAGAGCAGCGTTGGAAGAGATGTTGACAACAGGTAAGCAATGGCCGTTGTCACAGTGTTAATCCCATCAGAATCCCCCACAACTGACAGCGCCAATAGTTGAATGGGAGCTTCATGGTCACCGAAGTTTGCGATACCATAGGGTTTCAACAGCAAGCAGCCGTACATTTAGTATATAAAAGTGAGAGATACTGCGTCCTAGAACCAAGGTGCGGGGTCCATCCTACATGTCGGCTTGGTGGGACGAGAACGCGCTTTTAGGTATTTTTGAGGGAATTTGAAATTTCAGAAATTCTGTTTTTTTTTCTAACATTGGCGTAACTGTCCGCCTCCTACCGTACTCCTTCTCCCACATATGAATTGCGATGGTGATATTGCATAGCCGATGATATCCGCCCGCCAGCTTGGATATTTTACGCAGACTTTTACCTATTACCTTGTTATTCCTTTTACTCTTTCTAACGACTCTATATTCTCTTTTTAAAAGATCATTGCCCTATTTCATCCATTTGCATTGAACGTGCACATCCGTCCATCACTAACAAATCCTATCTTGAACAGCTCCGCCCACAACATTCGGGAACACAAATATTCAATAACGAGTTTGGCTGCACACGCATTCGCGTGCATCACACGGGACTACGGTGGTATGAAAGAGGGCCATCGATATTTTTTTTGCTTTCTGGCAAACTTCGCCCACTTCGGTACGACCGATGCTGACCTCCTTTCCTTATGTCCACTTATTCCTGGTCTCAGGAATTTCTTGGAACCGATTATGGTGTCTCGTTGCAAGCTCCACCTGCCTCCGTGCGCACTCCACCCACCAACCAACCTCCGTTCCCTATCCAACCCTAACCACTTTTTCCCGGTCGATGGAGCTTCCCGTACTGATTTTTTTCCACTCTATAAGCTTTCTCTCAACCGTGCTATGACTTTTTCATTAGAATTCGCCCATCTACAGAACGCTCCCCCATGCAGGCAGATCTCTCTAATCCGACTTATCAACCCGTAGCACACCTATACCCATTTTTTTCCCGTCTGCGGGCTGTTCTGTGACCGAACCCGAAACTTTTGCCATTGGCACCGTTCAATATGGCGCGTAGATGGAGCTCCACGCAGCCGACATGTGTTTTGTACTTCTTGCTCCATGTCCCACCCATACTAAACTTAACTTGAACTCTGTACTTGTTCTTCCCGAATTTCGTGACAGACGAACAAACAGGCAGAGAGACATTGTATATAGTGAGGATCCTATTCCATCCTATTCCATGCGCAGAGGGTGCTCAGTTCTCTGAACATATCATCGAATTTTTATTTTACCTTTCGTTTCAGTTATTCGACATCTTAGAATTTGATTTGCATTTGAGCTGAAATTGCGGTCAAAGCAGCAGTCATGCGTTGAAATACACAAGAGGAAAGGTCTTCAAAACTGTACCTGTTGATTGTTATCACTAAGCTGCAGTGAAAGCATGACGTTGCAAATACTAGGGTTAGCTGACCAGCAATTGGGTTCAGCCAGATAATCCCTTTCGGAATTGCCCTGCAATTTCATTTAATGCTTCGTCACTTTAATATTCAAAACAACAAGAAACCAACCACAGTGCCCATGGCGTTGGCCATAGTAAGAAAACCAGAAGAAGACAGGCATTCGATAGCGCCTCGTAAGCCGTCAGATAACCGAACGAGTTGTGGAACATCCGATGCCGAATCAGAATAAAAAACGGAAGGATATTGCACATGAAGCCGAAGGCGGATACCTTTATATCAAACGTTTTGTGGATGGATTTCTGAGAATGGAAGATTCCCATGTTCTCTGGGTTTAGACGGGATTCAGCATCCTATCGTTAGCCTCGAGCTTTTTTTCAAGCAATGCACTGATTAAATCACAAATCCCAGCCGTTATTCCCAAGCAGGATTCCCCACCGAGACATTTTTTTCGTGATGAGGCTTTTCAAAGTTTCAAAAAATCATGTTTTGACTAAATTCAGGGCAGGGTCAACCCCCGATCCGCACTATCAAACAGAGATGTCGTATTCG
>MU869238.1:0-11774 GCA_036418205.1 Ostertagia ostertagi
TTCTATTTTTCTGTGCTTTTTTTGCTTGCTTCCTACCTTGAAATTTTTCTTCTCACTAGAATGATGACAACGTTCTCGAAAATGGTCGTAACATAGGCTTTGATGTTGATTTTCGCAGTTGAAATCCGCTAAATATTCCCCTACGACTTTCCAAACAACGGCTTAACATCTAGCGTTCCAGGTGGTTGTTTGGAAGATCACGTAGGACGGTGGGCGGGCTCAATGGGGTTGGGGCGGCGCCAATGCTCCAACCTAGGCTCCTAGCGCCTAAACCTTATCAAAACGCCCCGCCACTTCTGCACATGGTCTGCCCTTGCGTACTGCTGCATATTTGACGGGGAAAACCCAAATTTCGCCAGAAATCCCGGAATTTGCCTTCAAAATGTGAAGAACTTCGAACTTGTGAGAACTTAGAACGCATATAACAAAGGTTTGACTCGCACTACCGTCGCAATACTTAAGTGGTTTCGGAACAAAATTTGCGGGAGGGGAGATCAGAGAGCTAAGCTCTGTTTCTGACATCCTCCTATGAATGTGTCTGCGCGAGGCTGTCGAGGTCACAACGATCAATGATAGCTATCAATCTGGACCACTTTACTACCGCATTCGGGTTGTTTAGTCGAAATCATGAATAGCCTATTTCTCATCGATCATTTCTGCTTCACGAATTTACTCATCTATCTATATTGACATTACATCGGCTTTCCTCAGTCGATTTGCGGGTACAGTCATAGCATTTATTATAAACTTATTATCTTGTTGTGGCATGGAGAAATTTTCCTACGCTACCTTTCATAGCATTGGTGAAGTGGGTCGATCTTCAAAGCTCATATTCTTTTGACACTGAATCTGGTTCTACTGTGATATTATTCTGACAATAAATTTGACGTTACTCGCAATGTTAGCCGTATCTTCTTGTTCTTGAATATCACACTATGCCATGTTTTTTAGGCTTACAATGGTAGTGTGAAAATTTTCGAAGCATTAAGAATTGTTGAACAGACCTGAAAATCACGTTATTCTTCGGGGACTTAAAAACATCTAAGGAAGTCCAGAATGCATCCAACAGGTAGTATCGAATAATTGGAATACCATCTATCTATACACAGCGAGTCAAAGAAATTCGTCCGCATAATTCACAATGCGCCAGATTTCTTTAATCAATTCAGTCACAGACACACATTCACTTGGAGAAAGGCCTTTCTAATGCCAAATACCCCCATAACCTTCACTACAGCAGGGGACGGAAAGAAATTAAACGGTTAAATTGACTGCTTGAGTGATCTCGTACAGGATTCTCAGTCTGCTATCCCCTCGCGATATCCCCTGACATGCTGCATATCACCTGTGCTTGTGACAAAATACACAGGCCAGCATCGGATGACTTCGGGCGTGTACTCAGTCAGTGTTACGGATGTAGGAGTCATACTACAGCCATAGTGGCTACTCAGCCCGACCACCGGGCACGCCCGCCGAACAGTGGCCACCTGATCTGCCTAGCGCTCCTTTCTCCCATTACTTCCTCATGATACGCTCAGGATTCTGCGGACGGCCAGGGCAGAGGAATGGTGGAACTAGCGACTAATATCAATAAGGGGAGGGGGCAAATCAACGCAAAAGTTATTATAAAAATAAGATTATCTGGTTTCTCACGAAGCTCTTATCACCGCTAATTCATTACGTGCCGGCTCATTTTGTTAACGTAGGGAATTTCATATCACTCTTGAACTGCTGTGGAATTCCTGACGGTGCATTTTACAAAACCTTTGACGAGACCTCTTTACACATGGGTGGGGACAAAAGTCGAGGCCCGCTGCTGTGGTTAAGCTTCTATGAAAATATCGATAAGAAGAACTCACGTCGGATCGATAGAGTTTTAAAATCTACTCAGCTCCCTTGTCAGCCCCTTGAAATAACATACTCCAATCGATTGGTATGCTTTCAGCCTCTCAGAAAAGAAGCTATTATCGTTGAGGCTGAGGATGTCGCTGGCACTCGCCTATTTGGGTTGTATCGAAAGAAGATCTCTGACCAAATTGCGTTTTGTAAGCGTTATATAGGCTATCATTTATAGCTGCATAGGCTGATCATTTTATGCAAATAAAAACCTTCCACACCTTCAACCTTCCTTGTTTAGATGAGATGACCTAATACTATCGTGGTGTCTCGCTTTCTCTGCTCGAAAACGCGCGACAATGACGTTAGAAACCTTCACAAGACTCTTTGGCCGCCTTTCACTTTTTCTTATCTCACGCAGAATGCCACGGATCTCTTTCACTGAGGGTCCTCTCTCACTGAAAGATCTCGAGCCGGTTGGTGGCGAGGCTACGTGGCGCGACCCCAGGTGGCGGATAGGGGGTAAATCGCGGACCAAAAGCCACCATGTACTTGCCCTGAGACGCAGGTGGATTCAGGGGATGGACTCCCTGTCTCTGTAGTGCTGTGTCGATTCATACCAGCTGTCTCCATACAGGTGTATCCATGCATGCTTGCGTGTGTGGTGCGCTCTGTGTGTGTGCGGTTGGTATCCTGCATGTCGGCACAGCCAAAAGCTTGCATTCAAGTGACTGGGAAGTACATGGGAGGCGATTCGGGGCCGCCTCCAAGAAATAAGCCCCTTGTTCCGCTCCAGGATAGCGTGGCTAACTACCTGGAGGTCTATCCTAGCCCGCACGACAGAGCCTGGCAAGCTACTCGTGTGCCTTCAATATGCCGAAAACAGCAATATGGATGGGCCTCATTCCCCTGAACCTGAGGGAGCCCCCAATACGGCAGCGTTGGGTAGGACCGCTCGGGAGAGGCTGCTAGAATCTCAGGGCCCGGATAGGCTGCCTAAACGAAGAAGGACTAAGATGGCGATCTGTACTTTCAACGCACGAACGCTTGCATCCGAAGCTCACATCGAAGATCTGATGATGCAGGCCAGGAAGATCAAGTACGACGTCATCGGACTGACCGAGACGAGAAGGCACCGCCCGCTACACGCCGTTTTCGATACTGGAGAAGAACTGTTCCGTCGATTGCCGTGCGGCGTGCGGCGGCGGATTTGTGGCTCCCTATTTACGTCTGCTGGGAGTACTATCTTACGATCTGTACTAGTTATTCTACAGTGACTGGATGCTCGTGTAGCTACTGTTCTCTCCCTGGATGACTTGAACTGTCGTCTTATTCTACTTTTGTGCTGAGGAGATTCATTCAATTCTTGTCAACCGATCCAGTCGCAGCTACCTTCTCGATCGATCACTGGTCAACGGTCAGTCGATTACCTTGTGGCAGGGGGAACTCAGTCAATTGCTTATCTTTTGCCACCTTACTCCGTAAATATACATTCTGTTGTTCATATGGATTCTCAAGTAACTCCCGTGGCGGTTCGTACGTTCAGTTCAGGAGCGGCCAGCAAAACGGTTCTGTCATGGATCTCCTGTTGTTGCCGATGGGTCTCTTCCTGTGGCAATTGATCTGATGGTCAAGGACGAACAGCTGCCAGCCCATTTGAAGACTGTGTTGGGTTATCTGCTGGAGAGTTCGAACCAGATCAATGAGCTCATGGCAAGGAACCGTGAGTTGGAAGAGAAGTTAGAAATCGAGATGTCCGAGAAGAATAGGCTGATCAAAGAAGTAGAAACTTTGAAGGAAGCTTTAGCGAAAAGTAGGAATTCTAGCTCAAGACGAAGAACATCCGGCTCCGTGCCCACCTCTTCGATTCCGCTGTCCTTCCTGCCCTAACCTACGCCTCAGAGACTTGGACTCTGCGCAGGCAGGACGAGCATGCGGTCAGCGTTATCCAACGCGCTGTCGAGAGGACGATGCTAGGAGTAACCCTATACACGCAAGTGCAGAGGGGAATCCGGAGTTCCGAACTACGCCAACGATCGAAGATCAGGGACGCTGCCGTTTTCGCCAAGGAATCGAAGATAAGGTGGGCCGGACACGTCATGCGATTTTGCGATGACCGTTGGACCAGAGCGGTTACCGACTGGATCCCTCGGGACGTCAAACGAACACCTGGACGACCGCCGGCCCGATGGTCAGACTTCTTCACGAAAGCTCTGAACGAAAGGAATGAAGGACTTCGTGTCCCTCGAGCGAGGAGGATCCACTGGACCAACTCTTGCACGCGACAGGGACGAATGGAGACGTTGCTGGGGACGACAGGTGATACGATACTAGGTGAACTGCTTCACAAGGCCTGTTATCAAATCTGGTATTTATTAGCAGTGTATTCATTAGCAGTGTTTGCCACCCGCCATGTGTGTTTGTCGACCCCTCGCCTTCACTTCTTTCGAGTTTCAACGGTCCTCGGCACTAGACTCAAAAACATTAGTCGTTATCATTGAGGCATCGAGATAACAGCCACTATGGAATTATGGTTTCATTCCATTCCTTCAACTCTGTTATATGGTAGCCACCGTACGCATTGTGGTGCTGCATGAGCCGAGAAATCGTTGAGCAGGTATGCCTGAGTGTCAGCTTACTTCCAACACCGCTTATGGCCATGGTAAATTAGCCCGCCAAGGAAATGCCAGAAATGAAGACAGTTATTTTGAAGATGACGAATCTACGACTGCATGCTAGTGGTGTGTTCAGCAACGTCTACCGGTCAGTATTTGATTGTAATTCTCAAAAAGCCATAACAAGCAACAGCTTCTACGAGTGAAAACCTCACCAACCATTGCATGCTGCAGAAGCGCTGCTTGGAAAATCGTATAAGCCTCAGCCCAGAGTTGTTCAAAAGTAGGAAAAATGAATCTATTCTAAGCTCTGACAGTACTCTCGTGGGTTCTTGGTTTGTTAGCTTCATTCTTTAAAAGCTGTTGAGCTCCCGTTTCTTACCTATCTTACGCAATTGGCACAGATTTTCAACCCCATTTGCTTCCCACCACCTTTTGGCGAGCTTGCGGTTGAAATGAATCCTCACATTGCATAGTATTGTGTAATCACAATCCATAACACCAGTTTCAAGTTAAAATATTTCCCTGGTATGTTAGTGGTCGGTCTCACTCATCATTTTTTCTATCACACCCATATGAATGGGTGGACAGACAGACACCCGCGTTATACAGGGGTGGCCAAAAAAAGAGACACTTTGCCCATGGCGCACATCATCGAACTTTTCGTCGCACAGGATGCCGATGTTAATGAAAGTTTTACGGCGAAATATTCCTTAGGTGTTCCCCCGTAACAGAAGCAGGCCCTCCTTCACTGCCCCCGCCGTCTTCAGAATATGACGTCATCTGCCGCCACCGTCGAGCTCAACGAGGCTTACCGTAATCGCTCCGGCCTGAAGCTGCTTCATAATTTCTTCAATGGATTAACTGTTGAATAGCTTCCCAGAGACATTAGCTGTGACTGTGCAAAACCGCTTTTGACCAGCGTTTCAGGAACGTCGTAATGGTCTTGGTACACGACGGTGGCGGTGTCCGTTCCTCCAAGTGGTGCCACTGGGAACTGCTCACTTTTGTGAGCTGAGCTGAACACGGACATTCGAATGCAGGCGACAGGCCCCCGTGACAGGCCGGCCTACGAACACCCACGTCACATCACAAATGTCATGTCGCTATGTGAGTATCGAGATAATGCTACGGCGTCCGCGGGAGCCGACGCGCACTCGCAAAGCCCGGCGAGTGTGAAAAGTATGCGAGGGTCTCCGATGCAAGGACGGCATCGGGGGGCAACTAGGCTAGTCCAAAAGTCCCGCAACGTATGGAAGGTTCGCGTTGCAACATTGAATGTTGGCACATTGACAGGTCGCTCGTGCGAGTTGGTAGAAGCACTGGAGCGAAGAAGAATTGATTTCTGTGCCGTGCAGGAAACGAGGTGGTCCTGCTGTAAGTCGAGGGACATTGGCCGCGGCTTCAAAGTCGTTCTCTGTGGCAGTCCCAGGACAACCAAGCGGCGTCGGTGTGGTCGTCTCTGAACGTTTCCGCGATTCTATTGCGAATGTCGAACGTTACGATGACCGCTTGATGAAGATCGTTGTTGCTATGGAGCAGCGTCAATACCACATCTTTTCTGCTTACGCTCCACAGACTGGCTGCTCCGAACGAGCCAAGGACGAGTTCTGGGCCCTGTTAGATGAGAAAACCGCTGAGGTACCATCGGAGGACGCTATCATTGTCGCAGGTGACCTTAATGGACACGTTGGATCTGCGAAAGATGGTTATAGTTGTCATGGTGGGTTTGGTTATGGGTCACGAAACGCCGATGGTGAGCGAATTCTTGAATATGCAAGCTCGCACAATCTCACCATCGTGAACACAAACTATCGTAAACGTGACTCACACCTCATCACGTTCTACAGCGGTAATACCAGAACTCAAATTGATTTCGTCCTCGTCAGGCAACGTGATCGAGGGCTAGTGACGGACGCGAAGACAGTGCCGTACGAGACAGTCGCTACGCAACATCGACCACTGATTTGCACATTAAAGATTGCCCCTCCAAGGACCAAGAAAGCCGAACGGTGTGGGCCTGCAAGGATCAAGTGGTGGCGATTGAAAGAAAAGGAATCCGCTCTGTTCAGTCGCATTCGGCTACCGCCAGTAACGACTGTCGACGAAACATGGAAACGTGCCACAGAAGCGATAGTCCGTGTTGCTCGCTCCGAGCTTGGCATTACGAAGCCTGGACGGCGGAAAATCGACAAGCAGACATGGCTGTGGACCGACACTGTCAGAGAAAAAGTACGGGAGAAGAAAAGGCTCTACCAAGTGTTTCTCGGTGACAAGTCAAGCGATAACTGGAACAACTATCAGAGCGCGAAGAAGGCAGCAAAGAAAGCTGTGGCTGTTGCTAGAGCAGTTCATCTCGATGGCGTTAGCGAGAAGCTCGAGACGCGCGACGGCGAACGCTATATTTACAAACTAGCCAAGGCTCGCCATCGCCAGACCGAAGATATCGAGAAGTTCTTTGGCATCAATGACGAGAACGGGCGACTCGTAATGGACCGCAAGAGGGCTGTGAAGCGGTGGCACGACTACTTCGAGAAAATCTCGACAGTAGAATTCTCACACCCGCCAATACCTTCTGCTCCTCCGGTCCACGGCCCTGTCTCGAAGATAACTGTGAGCGAAACAGAGGCGGCTTTGAAGAAGATGAAGACAGGTAAAGCAACGGGTCCCGACGACTTGGCGGCCGATCTGTGGAAGTCACAGTGCTGGAATCCAGCAGAGTGGCTGACGAACTTCTTCAACCAAGTCGTTGCAGAAAAGAAAGTGCCTGAGAGTTGGCAACAGAGCACGACGATCCCGATTTGGAAGAAAAAGGGGAGTCCTGCAGATTGCACGAGCTACCGACCAATTCGTCTGCTCTCCCACAGCATGAAGGTATTCGAACGAATTGTAGATCGCCGTATTCGTGACATAGTCCAGCTTACCGTGAACCAATGCGGCTTCGTGACTGGCTGCGGCACCATTGATGCCATACACGCCGCTCGTCTTCTGCTAGAAAAACACCGTGAAAAACAAAAGCCGGTGCATTTTGCCTTTCTAGACTTGGAAAGGCTTTTGATCGCGTTCCACGTGAAGTAATATGGTACGCCTTACGACAACATGGCGTCCCCGAAGAGCTTATTGAGTGGGTTCGCATGCTTACTCAAGCCCAAAGAGCCGAGTGCAAACGTCAGCTGGCGTTTCGACAGGAATTCCCCATCTCTGTTGGGGTACATCAGGGCTCTGCGCTTTCCCCACTTCTTTTCGTTGTCGTCATGGATGCCATCTCACGAGATCTTCAGAAACCGGCTCCATGGACGCTTCTCTATGCTGATGACGTGATGCTCGCCTGCGAAGACAAAAACGTACTCGAACAACAAGCGCAAGCTTGGTGCGATCGCCTAGCGATGTTCGGACTCAGGTTGAACGTTAGGAAGACTGAGTACCTGACAACCGACACGAGCGAGTGCGGTTCTATCAAAATAAATGGAATAGAGCTGACACGTACAACGACATTCAAGTACCTTGGATCAGCAATTGCGTCTGATGGCAGTATGAGTACTGAGGTGAACTCGCGTGTGAGTGCGGCTTGGTCCAAGTGGCGTTCTATGACGGGAGTTCTCTGTGACAAGAAAATCCCAGAACGCCTAAAATCGAAAGATCTATAGGACAGTCATAAGACCAGTGGCATTGTACGGCGCTGAGTGCTGGCCAGCGACCAGGGACACTGAAACTCGCCTCGGTGTAATGGAGACGAAGATGCTGCGCTGGACGGCTGGTGTCACGCGATTAGATCGCGTTCCGGAACGATGTCATACGAGAACGCTTTGGTGTAGCTCCCATTGCTGATAAAATGCGCGAGGCTCGGCTTCGTTGGTTTGGCCACGTTCTTCGCGGAAATGATGACAGTGTTCGCAAGATCGGCCTCAACATAGACGTGCACGGAAAGCGGCCCAAGGGGCGCCCGAAACAGCGCTGGCTCGATACGTTGCACGCAGACTTGAAGTTGGTTAACATCCACCCCGACCAAGCATTTAATCGGGAAAAGTGGCGACAGCACATCAGAAAAGCGGACCCCGCCAACAAGCGGGACAAACGCTGAAGAATAAGAAGAAGAAGATTGAAGGCAGGTTCTATGGTACATCGACGACCTCGCTCATATCCGTAAACCTCATGTTTCCGTGAGAACAATATCTTCTGAATGTCCGCGGTGTAGATGCATCATGTAACAGTTAGATAGATTAGAATGTGCTTTTTAATACCAAGGGGCCCCCAAGTGGGGGGTATTCGATTTGATTCTAGCAAAGTGTGTAATTAATGCTGTCTGGAATGTGGAGTGAAGTGTCTCTTTTTTTGGCCACCCCTATAACCGAAAATAATCTGTAAAATATTATAATAAACGCCTGCTAGAAAGTTGTGTAATACTAGAGAGGCTTCACTTCTGGACGGCTTACGGGCTCTCACCATGAGAGGGTAACCATATCACATTATAAGGTACAGGAGGGTTTCCTACACAGCTGGGTACTAAAAGTCGGAATGGTGCAGTGGCAAATGGCGCTGCTTACCACGTGCGATGCGAGGGATCAAATTCGGTATTGTGATCGGTGCCACCAAGCTAAACAATTCTTCCGTTTCTCTGAGGCACTTTGGTGCTTGACTTGTCTGGGAGGATAGGAAGGTTGACTTCATTCATATCGGGTGGCCGCGCAAGGTCCGATCACGTATGGTCCAGAATGCGTTCGAAATGACACTTTGATTAAAGCACGAATTAACGCTGAAAAAGCAACCCACTTCCAAATTAAAGGACGAATTCACGATTAGAATGAAGGTCGAAGAAGGAGTAATTCACCTAGTTGAGGGACCCGCGGACCTCCTAAGGGTGCGGACTGAAGCGCAATTGGCACCGAAGGAGTTGACCTCGGCGACCTATTAAGGCTCAATCTTGGCGCGGTGGGTCCAGTGCACGCCCACCGATCATCTGATCACTGACGAAGAAAGGAAACTGACCTAGTTGAGGGACCCACGGACCTCCTGAGGGTGCGAACTGACGCGCAATTCGCATGGAAAAATTTGACCTCGGCGACCTATCATGCCTCAAAGCTGGCGGGTCCGGCGATCTCCGCCCACCGATCATCTGATCACTCGCCGTAGTTCAATACGTGGCGAGTGATTAGATAGCTGAGAGAGCGTAGTGTTGAAGAGGGCACAGCGATGAGAGTCGCATCAATGCTCGAATCAACGGGCAAGGAAGGGGTCCCATTTCTCGGGTTCTGGGCCGTTTCTCATGGTTTTTCCTTCTTTAGTGTACCACTCACCATCGCTGAGTTTAGTTTGAAATGAGTTGCCTTTCTAGCGTGAATTCGTCCTCTAAGTTAGAGTTGGTCAGTGAAGCAGGAAAGAAGAAGAAGAACCATATGAAACGGCCCAGAACCCGAGAAATGGGACCCCTTCCTTGCCCGTTGATTCGAGCATTGATGCGACTCTCATCGCTGTGCCCTCTTCAACACTACGCTCTCTCAGCTATCTAATCACTCGCCACGTATAGACCTGCGGCGAGTGATCAGATGGCCGGTGGGCGTACACTGGCCAACCGCTATGCTGGAGCGCCCAGGTCACATCTTTCGCTACCACATTGCGCGTTGGTCAGTACCCTCAAGATATCCCGTCGTCCCTTGTATCCCAACTAGGCCATATCCCCTTTTTCGGCCTTCGTTCTTATCGTGAATTCGTCCTTTAAGAATGGGAATAGAATGCGTTGTGCACTTTAAAAGGAGGTTGAATGAGGCAGACTTTTTCTATTGGCATCAAGATTTTTTCAAGCACACAACTACAAATTAATACCTGTCATCCGTCGTCTTTTTATTATCAATTTGCTCAAGCGTCAACAACGCCCCTATCCGTCTGTTGCGTGCAACAGTAGCCTAGTGGATCCTCCTTGCTCGAGGGACACGAAGTTTTCATTTTCGTTCAGAGCTTTCGTGAAGAAGTCTGACCATCGGGCCGGCGGTCGTCCAGGTGTTCGTTTGACGTCCCGAGGGATCCAGTCGGTAACCGCTCTGGTCCAACGGTCATCGCAAAATCGCATGACGTGTCCGGCCCACCTTATCTTCGATTCCTTGGCGAAAACGGCAGCGTCCCTGATCTTCGATCGTTGGCGTAGTTCGGAACTCCGGATTCCCTCTGCACTTGCGTGTATAGAGTAACTCCGAGCATCGTCCTTGAGCCGAATGCTCTTAGTCCACTTCACTCTATGTTCTTATACACTATCCATGCCGCTCGTTTCCTCCTGCTCAGCTCTGGAGCTAGGTCGTTCATCATATTGATTTCCCGACCTAGGTACACGTAGCTGGAGCATTCGGTGATGTTCGTTCCGTTGAGCGTGAATGGGGCATCAGGAACCAATCCGTTTCTCATAACATCGTCTTCGTTAGGTTCAGCTGCAGACCGACCTTACCACAGGCGCAGTCGAAATCCAGCACTTCGCACTGCTTGTTCACTGCTCGGTGTTATGAGCATGATGTCAGCAGCAAAGCAAAATCCAAGTAAATCTGGTTACCAGTGATTCATAGTGATAGCTGATAGTTGCATATGAATGATAGTGTGATTAGTGCAACCGATGTCATTTCATGGGCAGAAAGCATTTATATTCTGTGGAGGCCGTCGTCACGTCATTACTTGTGGTGTGCGGTCTGCACGACGCGGATCTGGTTTTCTGAAGCAGAAGGTTGATGTGGTGTGATTGCGGTAACACCCTCATCTGATACTCATCAGGGAGATGGGGGAGGGGACCAATGAAAGCTAATAACAGCAGGGTCCGAAACAGTGGTAAAGTACCACACCCATGTTTCAAAACAGTGTGGAGGTGAGATTTCGCCATGATATCATGACTGCGATCAGATTTAAAGGACGAATTCACGATGAAAAAGCAACCCATTTCAAATTAACCTAGGGATGGTGAGTGGTACACGAAAGAAGGAAGAAACCATGAGAAACGGCCCAGAACCCGAGAAATGGGACCCCTTCCTTGCCCGTTGATTTGAGCATTGATGCGACTCTCATCGCTGTGCCCTCTTCAACACTACGCTCTCTCAGCTATCTAATCACTCGCCACGTATTGAACTACGGCGAGTGATCAGATGATCGGTGGGCGGAGATCGCCGGACCCGCCAGCTTTGAGGCATGATAGGTCGCCGAGGTCAAATTTTTCCATGCGAATTGCGCGTCAGTTCGCACCCTCAGGAGGTCCGTGGGTCCCTCAACTAGGTCAGTTTCCCTTTCTTCGACCTTCATTCTAATCGTGAATTCCTCCTTTAAATGATTCACATGGACTACGCGGTAGGTATG
>MU869238.1:28343-41366 GCA_036418205.1 Ostertagia ostertagi
ATGCAGTACCAAACAGCTGCGTCACTGTTTAGATAACACATAGACCTTGAAGCAGCACTGTATTGAAACAACGCATGACAAGGTCACCTGTCTCGTTCTGTTTGCTGATTAATTGACAAGTCAACGTCGACAATTTGCAGACGAAAATGCGAGATGTTTATCGACGAGCCGAAGAGCAAGCGACGTGTTATGAGAAAAAGCGAGCATTTACGCACATTTTACGAGCATCTCGTCTGGAAAAGTTCAGCGTAAGTACATCCACATTGACTCACTTTTTGGCAACAACTGCCTCTGACTTTGGTGGTCGCAAAGAAGTTTAGTTCGAAAATTTTCTCATCAACCCAATCCGTAAGAGAGATGCGGCGCACCTCGAGCTCGTGCAGAAACTTTTTGCATTTTATCAGTTGAATCTATTCGGGTTGCTCCAATAAAAACCAGCATAGAAAGAGTCGGTAACCCTTCAAATAATGATGCTTCCCAAGATTTTCTGGAAGGAGTGACGGCAGATCCTGAGATCAAAAGCGATGTGACTCACGCTGGCTTCATCGTTGTGAGCCATCCTCTTCTAGGTGATTGCCCCAATCCTCTGAGTGTGCACAGTTCTTGAACTTCCACTTTTCGCAATCCCAGAGACGTGTGCTTGAACCTTGAGAGCACCGAACATGTTTCAAAGAGTTGAAGAGGGAATACCGAGTCGCTTTCCGAAGTTGCAATTTCAGAGACCGTCATTGGGCAGCCTCTTGGTAATGGGTCGATGCAAAAAATCTTCATGGCGAGAGTTCAGATGAACTTTGGACCAAACAACTTATGGTGCTTCTTACATAGTTTCAAAGCTTTCGAATAGTTTTGAAACACTCTGAAAATACTCCACGGCTCAGTGCCAGCAAGCGGTCAAAGCCGCGTCCTATACTTTTCGGCCACCCTGTATGCTAACGTACGTACGAAATTTTATGACCTACACTCATTGTTGCCGTGACGTAATTAAGCAGTAATACGATGGCTGAAGGGCGGTAGTGTTTCAGTGACACCCTCTAATGTCATTGGTAGAAGGGCATCTAGAGGCGGTACCTGCCACACCCTCAGCGCGCCGAAGGGACATGGCCATCAATGACGTTCAATGACGTCATGAAACCGCAACGCCCCTAGTCATCGTCACAACTGCCTTTGAAATCCAGCAAGCGAGAAGGAAGAAACATGAACGGTGGTTGGGGAAAGATTGCATTTCTGATTTGAGAGAAATTGCTCGGTTATAATTTGGCAGCAGTGACTACTTTTTTTTGTGAGGTGAAAGCCTATCGAAATACTGATTTGAAGAGCGACTTTTCAGGTGGAAGGCACTCCTTGAGGGAGAAGAGGGGATTTTTTTGAATTGTTTTTGAAAAAGGAGCTTTATTTTGATTGAAGAAGTGTCGGTGCGTCCGGATTTCATTGCATTGGTAGAAAGTTAAGGTCAATCTGCCGTGCAGGAATTCTTATAACCTAGCAGAAGAGTACGGCGGGCACTGATCTGATCCACTATTCGCCTTTTGCCGACCAAAGTGGAATGGTTCACTGATTCAATATCGTTTTCCCACATGTTGTAAGCAAACAGCACCGCAACAGCACGCTTGAAAGGCAAATAGCCTTCCCACCAGACTACCCATATAGAGGGTTGTCTGCTTGTGAGCGTATAACTGTTTCATACATAAACCCTCTGGTGCTTCCTTTAAGACGGTCATACCCTAATTGGGATGAGTTTGGTTACGTGGAGTGGCGATTTCTTGGCTAAGTTTCACAGAAGTAAAAGAACATTCAGAGGGAAGTTTTGCCATAGGATATTTGTAACACGTACAGAAGTACAGAACGTACTGTGTTAAACTTTACCTCGTCATAGCTTTATTCACGCATCTGATGCAAACAATGAGCCAGAATTTTTGCTATTTTTTTGCCAAAAGAAGCCGCCAAAATGATCCCCTCTGCTCGACTACCAAACCATAAATGAGTCCCCACACATTCGCATTTTTTCCAAGAGGTGATTACCCTAGATCAACCCAAATACGACTCCCAACATTGCCCGTTGATTTCCGCATTGATGCGACCACCATCGGTACAGCCCTCCGCAACAACGCTCTCTGTGCTTTACGACTTGAGTCAGTGGGCGTACCGCAGCGCAAGCGGCGCGGGTATGAACATGCTTGACCGCTGAATACATTATCTTCGCTGCGAAACGCGCTTCGACCCATCCTTGGGAGTAGGATCTTGGCAAAGTTGGCGGACCTACTAAGCTGGTATCCGGAGTTCTTATTCGTGCACCTCTGAGCTTGCAGTGTTGGCGGCCACTGCCCTTCTGCGCCGATTATCCGCTCCCTTCTCGCAGCAACTTCATTGGTTATTTTTTTTTTGATATCGGAGATTTGCTTTTTAGTTGAGTCTTTATATATTAAATTAGAATGCCCATAATAAATCATTAAATCCTAACGCCTGCTTTTGGCTTCGTACATTTCTCCTTCTTCGCCCTCCCACGTTATTGTGGAATTCTCCTTCAAGAAGGATAGGCAATCAATATCATCAACGTTTTATAATTCAGTGCCTTTGTACAAAAATATCATGCTTAACTGCTGCAGCAATTTTTTTGAGTGGGCGAAAGGCGAGTGCGCGGCTTATATTGAATGTAAACGATCACCACTGCAAATATCATCGTGTTATACTTTTTTGCAGATATATCCGTGTTAACTTATTTTGGGCGGGTTTCGGGTTATTCAGAAATTTCGAGAAATCTCAGGGTGATGTCCCGTGTATTTGATGGTAAGTCAAATGATTTTTTTGGGGGCTGTGCCACAGGACATTATGCAATAAGATGGCCCGGCTAACGGTAGGAGGGGAGCAAGAGGGGCCAGAAACGATTCAAGGCTGATTGCCGCGCTCGAGGGAGGAGTTAGGAGGGCAGGTAGGGAGCAGGAGCGGAAATGCCCACGAGGGAGGAAGGAGCACGCCCCGAATGCAGGCACACCGGTCGGCAGAAGAGTACTAATCCCCGACAGTGCGAGATCAAGATTGTCCGGCGCGGGCAAAATAGCTCCCAGCTCTTTTTCAGAGGCAGAGGCAAAAAATCCCACAAGACGCCAGGCTGGATCCAGACCTCGACGAGTTACAATACATCTTCTATCAAAATTCGTTGTTTACAACAGCAAATTGAGAAAAGTGTGATTGAAAAATAACACCATGAATAGCTAAGCTAATGCATAAAAAAATAAAAACATTAAAAAATAAATTTTTCACGTTAAAATGAATTAGAACAAACTACTGAATTAAATCTAAAATTAAAAAGCATATAACTGTAATTAAAATTTGTTACAACAAACAGAATAAAGCAAAGCGGTTCGTTTTATTTTACATCAACGTGATCCCTTCCACAACGTTTTCTGCAAATTGCATGAAATCGAGGAGATGGAACTTATGTCGAAAAATCAAAGAAATTTGCTAAATTTTCTATGAATTCTTCTGGTTGCCTTCAGCTCGTCGAACCAATTCTGCCACATCTTTTCTCGCGGCGGTTGTAACCATGTTATTCGTTCGCTTAGGAATGGTTGATTAACTCAGGATGCGCATCGTATTGGGATGTCGGGACAATGAGTTGGCGTTGGGGAACTGGGGGAGGAAGCGGAAAAGTGAGAAGATATAGCTGCATGTGAAGGCAAGGCTTAGGATCACACCAATGTGGCAAATACACTACAGTACTAGTCGAAAAGAAAAGTTAGGATGCGAAATGGATCGAAGGGTGATAGGAAACGAAAACAGTGGAATGTGGGAGGGCACTATCGTTACTGGGCGTGAGATGAATCCAAGTCCGTATGCGCTAACGCCTCACTGACCCGTTTAGAGACGCAAATGGCGCGACCACAGTAGCTGAGGATCTCATACCTCCATACACGAGAGGAAAATCTTGAGTGAGGCTACCTGACTCTTGGCCTGACAGTGCCTTTCCCACAAACACGTATATCCTAGGCAGCCAAAACAGGTTGGTGTAAAACCAGGAACCGGGAATGGAATAATTTTAAGCTCCGATACATTTGACTTGTAAGGTCATTGAAGTGCGTCTTAAATATGATCGACTGTTAAGGCGCGAGTATTCAGGTGGAGAAAAAGGAAAGTGTAGTGGTCCTCGAGGACTACAAAGCAAATACCTTCGTAAGGTTGGAAAGTGATCAAAGCCTTATCAGGGCACGACTGGCGAAGCGTGAATGGCGACAACCGTGCCAGAGATAAGGGGACCTTGACGTGAGGCAGCCATTCATCGCTGATTCATTCAAAGACACAATATTGCGAATGAACAGACCAAAGACCGCGGTCTTAGTCAATCTCTTGCGGATTTCGTCATGCTTACAGTACCGTCAAGAAAGGAATTACTGCAGACGTTTTTTTTGTCATAGTTCTAGGCAGAGTTGATATTTTTGGCAGATTTGGACAACACCTCTATCGAATCCTACTCAAGGTGCAATAGGCGGAGAATCAATTCCCGTCAAGGGCTTTTCTGAAATTCCACAGGAAAAGTGACAACTTTTTAGGTCGACTTTTTTGCGTTTTTTTTCTGGTTCGGAATCGTCTTCTTTTTTTTTGTTGGAATATCGTTGTGGGGAGTTCTACCATCGTTCCGTGATAGCTCACGGACAGATTTTGCTGAAGTGTTGAAGTACGGGGAAATTTCTCGTGTTCGAAAAATTGAATAAAGGATAAAGGATAAAGCATTTGCCGTTGATCAATCCCTTTTTGGGATGCGGCACGCATTCTACTTCCATTTGTACATTCGTAGTGGCGTTTGAATGCGATGTGGCCTATACAATGACTTGCGGGGCCAGCCGATGTACAAGTCAGTGTTTTTATCCTCCCAGACAAGTCTGGTACCAATTAACCGACCCCGGAGGGATGGCTTGGTTGGCCCGGGCGACTCACGACCCAGGATTTGATCCCCGGACCGCTCGCGTGGTAAGCGCGCCACTTGTCACTACACCACTTCCGCCCTGAAAATGTGGTGAAAAGTGGGGATATTGCTCAAAAGTATCCTTCAAAATTACTCTGAACAACATTTTTGTTATTAGAGATGGCTATCGCGACGAAAATTTACGACAGAAATCTTTGGGGCAGGCCCTGGGAAGGGGAGGGGAGCACATTGAAATAGGGTCTCTGGAAACCGCGATGTGGTGACACCGGACTAACAAAGGGAAAGTGGGAAGCACCAGAGAACAAAAATTGCTTATATCTTCCCTAGAGTCCCTTTCCCTCCCTAAGGGTTAGTCTCAAGTAAGTAACTGGCTCACTCACTTGAGTGACACCCCTAACGGCATGAGCGAATTTCCACATTTTCTGTCATATTCTACTAAGTCTGAAAGTTTTCGCATTCCCTTCTGTTTTCAAAATACATGACGAAGTGCAGAATTGTTGACATAGCAACAAACGGGGTTGATGAGTGCTCGATCAGAAATATAGCTACCGTATCTCTCATATTGTAGATTGAAGAGGTAAAAGTAGATTGCATCCGTTTGAAACGGAAAGATAAAGTGAGAAATATCTCGGAGGATCAACCCGACTGTGAAAGATGATAAAAAAAGACCTGCAAATTATGAACACAGCAGTTATAACATAGCATATAAACCCCTTGGGGAATAAAAAGATAAAAAAGGATAAAGCATTTGCCGTTGATCAATCCCTTTTTGGGATGCGGCACGCATTCTACTTCCATTTGTACATTCGTAGTGGCATTTGAATGCGATGTGGCCTATACAATGACTTGCGGGGGCCAGCCGATGTTCAAGTCAGTGTTTTTATCCTCCCAGACAAGTCTGGTACCAATTAACCGACCCCGGAGGGATGGAAGGCTTGGTTGGCCCGGGCGACTCACGACCCAGGATTTGATCCCCGAGACCGCCCGCGTGGTAAGCTTGCCGCGCTTGCAGTACACAAGATTCCACACCTGAGCACCTGAAAAGGGAGAAGAATTAAGGCCATATTTGGAAAACCGATGCATCTCGTGCGCGGAACTCGGAAATCGGAAGATGAAATCATTTCGCTATAGTTTGACAAATAGAAGGGCAGGCGCTGATGTCATGATCATGAACCGTGTTCGAACCGAATTTGAGGCAACACCCTCCACTTGTGTAATCCGCTTACGCACCTTGGTTCTGTAATCTGGGGTCTCGTCATCGGTGTATTGGCCTGCTACTACAGATGACCACAGTTCATCAAAACTGGAACCATGGTTCTCGTAAATAATCAGGAGAAAGAAGGCATGGCGCAAAGAGAGTAAATCGTTGGTGACAGCCATCAACAGCCCTAATCAGATTCATAGTGAATCGTTTCTCGCGAGAAGGAAGGCTTTTCACGAGTAACTTGCTAATCGAAAACGATAGGGCGGCGTGGAAGCCGGCCGATCGATAAGATTCAATGCCTATGCGAGCGATTCCGTCGTTACGATAAGGAGCCGACTATAAACAAGCGCCCAAAGAAGTGTGGCAACAAGCACAGTCGGAAAGAAACATGAGCAGTAAAAACACTGTGACATACTAGCGTTTGCAGCACAGCGATGTTCGACAAAACAGTCATGTCTTCTGGAGTACGCCATGAATTTGACTAGCTCCTATAAGTGTCATGCTGTGTAAATACGTAGTTCACTTCAAAGAGGCCCATCAGTAACCCTGTGAATGCTCACCTTCTAACCCTCTGTGTTCCAACCAACTCGAGATCTACTGGATACGCGCACCCGGATTATCGAAGCGCTTTAGTAGCTTGCACATGTTTGGATCTCTGCATTCGGGCGCAAAACCTTCACCAGTGCAACTCTGCCCTTGTAAGTGATTCCGCAATCAGGCGGATAAGGTTTTTTGTTTCGCAAGCAAAGACAAGGATTCATATCCATAAATGGCAAAGGGTCATCTAATAGTATGCTAAGTTTGCACTTGCTAATAAGTTCGAACCATTAAATGAGTTCAGAATTTTGCGGCAAGTTCGAATTTTATGGGGGCTGGTAGAGTGCTTGATAAGGGCGTGATTAGAGATAAGAGTCATCATTAGTAACGGAAACAAGAGCGTTTTACACGTCAATTGAGCTGCATGTTGCCAGGCAACGTTTCAACATATTAGGATAACTCTAAGAATAGGTTTCAGATTTTTTTACTGACGCAGATGAGCCAAACACAAATATCTTGGAAACTAGAAGATATCAAAGCATCTTTCCAAAGACGTTGAAGAACGTCCACTTCCATTGTAAATTCTGCTTTTTTAGTTTGTTTTGCAAAAACTAATGAGTGGAACTAAAATATTAGTTCGATTTTGTTAATTCTCTACATTCAAATACAAGTAAATTAAAAAAATAACTTGAGGAAATAAAGTCATCGTTGAATTTCAACGTTTGAATCTGCTTGATGCAAGTTTACAAAAATAAATACCAAATACAAAATTATACAAAATAAAGTTAGAAACTTAGGATAGTACAAATCATTCTAGGTGCATGACAAAAGAAGCAATACGAGGATCTATCAGAAAAAGCAATTCGATAAATAAAAACAAACTCCTAGCCAACTACAGGGGGGGGGGGGGAGGGGGGGGAAAAAGGAAAAGACCCTTCCCTCTACATTCGAACCTGATTTTAAACACGCTGCGGAGCAAACCAAAAGAAGCTCAACCGAATATGAAAGAGCACGTTCTAGTCTATCAAAAAGGTTACATAACAGCCTTTACACACCGACGACATCAGAAGATTTTCCCACGGAAACATGGTTCACGGTACGAGCTCAACGAGGTCGTCGAGGTACCATAGACCATTACGACGTCCCTGAAACGCTGGTCAAAAGCGGTCTTGCACAGTCACAGCTAGTGTCTCTTAGAAGCTATTCACCAGTTAATCGGTTGAAGAAATTAGGTTGTATAACACGTAGCAGCTTCAGGCCGGTGCGATTTGCAATTAAAACCTCGTGAGCTCGACCGAGGGCAGATGACGTCGTGTTCTGACAGAGGTGGGAAGCAGTGAAGGAGGCCTGCTATTGCTTTTGGGGGAAGATGCTGCAAGGAGTGTTATTTCTGCGTTAATAACATTCAACAACAACAGCATCCTGTATGCACACGGTCAAATTTGATGACTGCTGACCGCCAATGAGGCAAATGACTTTTTTGCCCCCCCCCCCGGGATAGGTGGCCTACGCTCTAAAAGTATTAAAATTTGTTCCTCTTCTTCTTCGGTTCTCGCATTTTTTCAAAAAGGCGTTTTCTGAACATTTAATCCTTGAGTTTTTTGATTACAATCTTTCCTATTCGATAGAGGCATAGAAAGATTGTTGTACAACAGGTGGGGAACCGAGCCTCGAGAAAAACATCGCGGGGTTTCAGCAAGCTGTTTGCTGAATGGGGAATTTGAAGACAATGCCCAGTACGAAAAAAATGAAGACTTGATAAACAGTGGAAATGAATGGGCGAGCAGAGTATCCATGAACTGGTATATCATGTATAGGTGAAAATGCCCTGAAGGTATTCTAGAGAGAAAAAAAGCAGTAAGGAAACCTTGGCCAAATATGGAAAAATAGGTCTATGATCACAAATAACTTCACTAATCTTTTTATCGATTTGTTAGCGAGTATGTGAAAGGAGGAAAAAGTTAGCATAATAAGGGCAGATAGAAGACAGCGGACGCAGAGAGGAATTGAGCTTTCTCAAGATTTGATCTGCTGTTGAACGTGTGTTTCCGGGCTGAGCGCGATAGCTTTGAACGGGAAGCGATCAAAGAGGAACGAATCTGGCTGAAATCTAGACGCCGATATCTACAACCATGCGGCTAGTCAACGAGACTATTAATTGCCTAGACACTTCAGGAACATCAGCGATAGCACTATGCTATTTAATTTAGCATGCGACAATCATCAGACTAAAGGTGGCCAATAAATTCACTTCTGGTAAGGATGGCAAGGCTAGGTATGGAATCCAGTCACTCACTGCTGGTGGGTGAAGTTAGCCTTGAAGGAAGATTTCAGACGCTATCGCAATATACGGGTGCATTGTGGTAGCAATGCATTCGAAACTGCGTAAATAATGTCCTTCTCGTTGAAAACCAACTAAGCCTTAGGCGAGGGAGGAGAGACTCCAGAGTGCGTGAGCCAGTTTTATTCTCTTGCACCCTCGCCCCCCCCCCCTCCCTCACGCAGGCTTAGTCTTAGAGGATGCCTTCGTTTATTGCCATAGCGCCAATTTCACAAGTCAAGGAAGTAAAAATGTGCCTACTAGAAATGGAGGCAGGCCCCATAAGGAAGGGGGACGATGCGCAATTCTCTGCAAGCGGTGGTCCCGTAGAGGTTTGAGAGGACCTTTACCTGCAACGCTCGCGGCTGTTTACACCCACCGAATTTCTGTGAAGTAGCGGGAGCGTGTTGGATGTTTGCCATCGTTTGCTTTTAATAAAAAAACATTTTGAGCGCCTATTCGTCATTCAGCTATTCTAAGTTATGCGTTACCAATGGAAGAACGATATTTTTAGCGTGGTACCGGCTATCGGGTTCAACACTTGCAAACGAGCTTACCCTGGTCGCGGCTTGTCCTAAGTGAACACTGACGAGCAAAAATGGTCCGAGGATCGAGAAGAAAACGTAGGGTCGTTTGGCTTCTTTTTGCCTTTGCTGTAGGCCAAGACTGAAAAATATGTAGAATTCTCTGCTCTATCGTTCTAAACATTGATCGTCCGCAGTAAACATATCGCTGCGAATTCTTAAAAAATGTAGGGAATCGAATTTCAAATCTCTTTATTCACCTCTCGATGACGCCATCTGAAGAGTGATAATACCAAAGAGATATGAGTCGGATCGTAGAGATCCAAGACTGAATGAATTCTCCCCACACTGCGTTCACGCATGTGCATGGCCGCTTTCCTAAGAAGCAACATGTGGGCGGAGTTATCTGGTGGGCAGAGCTCCCACATTGTGGTTGAGACACTTTCCCATATGGAGCGTGCACCCACAGGCGGATTCGCACTAATGTTCTATGGCCAATTGGTCGCAACGAATGACTCAAAATCCTATCGGGGGAGTTGCGGCAACGATTCCTGTATTCATCTAGCTCCCACGAAAGATGAATGCCTAGCTATAGCTAGTGGACTCGCACCTTTTGCTGACCTTTCCATCGGCTCTAGGCCGAGGGACTAGGTCATCCGAATCCACCCACAGAGTCAGTCTAGCGGTGTTCTCAGCAAAACCCTTCCATTATCTAGCATTCTGAGGTATTGAGTCGACTGTAGCGAATTATGTGTTTCTGCACTGTGCACGCATGCTTCCTAAGTTTCTTCTACCGTCCTACATGAGGTACGTATGATAATGCCTGGAGGTTGAAATTATTCTGGCAAGGGGTAGGTCGCACTGATCTGTGCACTTTTCGCAGGCTTGACGATGAGAGAAGCCAAACTTAAGCCAAGCAAGCCTATATCGCTGCTTGCTTTTGGCGCTTCAGAAGCAAACCTTAAAGACACATATACGACAATGTACTCGCTGGGCTACACAGTTCTTCAAAACACGGAGCACGAAACAAGGAGATAGGCGGCCGCAGCGGTCTGCCCTGCTGGTAATGGTGCTCCCTCCGAAGCCTTGATCTGAGAGTTTTTCTCTGTTCGCGTACTGAAACTCACTCTCATACCACAACTGAACTGCGCAAAGGAACTTGGGCCCTCAGTTTTAGTGCGTGCGGAAGCCTCTTAATCTTTAGTCTCAAGCCGATTCTCACTTCCACACAGTCTACTTTTACAGCCTCAGCTGAGTATATGATACGGACGCACACACATTTCCATACTCGAATCCTCTATCTGAGCGTCCTCTTTTGATGCTTGCTCACATAGTCTCGTTTGTCAAACGAATCGCCTCCGAGAAAGTCGGCCAAATTCATGAATAAACCATTTGAATATTGATACGGTTGCCATCGAAAAGGAAAGAATCATTCAGCTCTTTCTTATTTTTGCATTCCGTGCTGTATTGTAGTGTTCTTATTTCAATTATTCAATAAATTTATTTCCTCTTTTTTTTTTAACTTTTCAGTGTTTATAATCAGTGAAAAGGAACATAATGGCAGCAGATAATTCACATATGAGAAGTACATGAAAGAAATTCAGGGCTATGACGAAAATGTGCATTTCGGCAAGGCGTTCGCAGCATGGGCAGCAGCAGCACGAAAACGGCGATGGCCACGACACCAGCCGACAGAAGCCGTGCCACGAGCGCAGAGCATGGCCGCTGTGACTGGTCAGACCCTTCCACTTCCGTCACGTCGATCTCGACGTCCCAAAAGTTGCCACACGTGTTCCGGGATCATGAAATACCTGGAAATTCAAACAGTGTTCGAATATTACTCCAGAATTCTCATAATTACTCTGCTATACATTTTCAGAATGGCTTATTGCCCTGTGTTGGCTATGATCCGTGTGCTCGTGCGATCTATATATCGTAGTTGTGCACCGACCTCTACGCTGGAGAGCATAAGATGAACGGAGGCGAATTCGCGTCATGCGTATATACGTTCATTATTCAATGCCACGGCAACTCAAATTATACGAGTCAATCATATCGTTGAAACTGTATCTCATAGCCTGCCGACACAGTGGTCAAAACCAGAGTATCGCGTTGGCCGATTCGAATAATTAAGGCCCCCTCCCCCTTCGTCTGTCTTCGCCATCATGGGCAGATATTCGATAGTATTCGAATCTCCTGATCTGAGCATATCTGCCGAGTATCATTGCGAGCAGCCGAAACTCCGCCCACTTATTCCTCGCACAGAATCAGCGCCAGCGCGGGTATACCTACCACGAAACCGCAAACTCTCACTTCCCCCTATTTCACCAACATTTCCTAGAGGGGGCTTAAATTTTAGCGCGCCAACCAACTGCATCATCACTTCCCTTACTGTAACATTAACGCTACCTCGCGAAATACGAGCCCCCTTTTCCACCCCAAATACGACCAGAGAGGTCTCAGAGTGCGTGAGCAATTTTTGCTTTCCCCGAAGTTCCTAGGCTTAGCCTTAGAATGTCCCCGTATCTTGCGATAGTGCCCATTTTTATTGATGATTAGCTTCTTTTCACAGTTTTTTCCATCGTCCACTATGTGGTTATGGTGCCGTGTCCTCATAGCTGGCCACTATTCTGCGCTTCCCTCGTTATCGTCATATTTTCGTACTCAGTCATGAAATTTTCGGTAACCTAATAACTAATCATTTAAATATATAACTTTGTATTACAGCACATTGTGCTAAAGTGTTTGTCAGAAGAATTTAAGTGCAATAGTTCGTGCCAACTATAGTAAGCCCAGACCTCATTTTTTGAAGAGAAAAAGCTCCGCAGCGGCTGGGCCCGTCCACTTGTACAAAAGGGAACGATATAAGTTTGCTTCTTCCAAACATTTATAATAAAAGAAAATGTTTGCTCAGTTTTTGAAAAGAGAATGTTTGCTCAGTTTTTGAATGCCTTGGCTCACTGCGGTCTTCCAGGTCACCAAAATGCCCCATCCCGCTCCATTTGGGAGTTTCGTTCAGTACACAAAAAGAACCAATATCATGCATGAGTAGAGTTGATCAATTTGAAGGTCAAAATATTCGCACTTACTTCAGGAGAATGTACAAAGTCACGGTGAATACGGCGGCCAATTCGATGTATGCATGTGGAGGCCACAGCCGATACATTTTTGGCAGCCGATCCGGATCCTTTTGGAAGAACAGCCATTCTGCTAAAGGAGTAGCTTGAAATGCCTGAAAATGGCGTGATTACTGCAACATTTCGAGACGGTGAGTCGTTTTGAGTTCCAGTCAGTTATGGCGCAAGAGTGAGGACCCCCTATAGGCCGGTGACGGTTGAACTTTGTGGCAATATCAAATTGCTTGGATAGAGCCGTTAGGCCATAAGAGAATTGAAAACTACCGCGATCGTGGACAAGGAAAAGTGGAACGTCCGATAGGGGCAAAAGGTCATTGCATAGAGAGGGACTATTCCAGTCGCAGTCAGGATCAACCGTCCGTTCGAACTGTTCGAACGAGGGG
>MU869239.1:6936-20458 GCA_036418205.1 Ostertagia ostertagi
CTTATATGTAACACTTGTGAAGAGACAGTGTTTACCATCAATATTTATTTCTACGTAAGTCATCAAAGATGAAACTTTAGCAAAATCCACGACAGATATTCATCGCTGCTTCCAAACACGAAAAAATGAGATGCATTCAAAGATATCCGTGTACTCCAAAGGGTTACCAAACTAGGAGATGAAATAAACTGAACCAGTGACCGGAATATTGACAATATTACCTGATAAAAACTTATGAGAAGTCAGAAAAAATTATCGCTCCAATTGAAATACTGAAATCCTTCACGTTCTTCAATTGCAACACAATTTTTACACCCCTCTTTCTAAGGCTATAACTTCCTTCATATTCGAGCTTCTGCGCCGAAGTGATTTGATTTGGAAAATTCAAATTATTCTCTCTCCAACCATGGGTAAAAATTCTTCGGAAAGTTAATTTAATAAAAATTTTGTACGTTGTTACTTTTTTCTGTGCAAAGGCGACTTTTTGACCTTTAAACGATCATAACTTCCTTCAAAGTCATTCATTTGGGAAGCTGAACACGTATGACAAACTACAGGATTCAAGCTTTCTAAGGCACCAAAACATTCCTGCAAAGTCAGCAGTTCAAAATTAGTCCAGTTGTTACTTTTTTCTGAGGGATTCTTCTTCAAGACATTTTCCCGAAAACGCGGATTTTCTTAGGTTTCACTGCCCGTAACTTCCTGGAAGACCAATCTCATGTTTAACTCAGGATGTGCTAGAAAGCTTCGAGCATGCGCTTACAAAGCTTGCCTTAGGTGCGCGCACGTCGGTGCGCCCGGTTTAATTTGACTGATTCACTTGAAATAATTTAGAGTTTAAGGTGGTTTATTAGAATTGTCTAGTATCAGTATCTACCGAAACGGAACAGTGCTGCTATTTACGATATTACATGAAATCCACTGCCCCCGAGAGAGTGTGACCCCTCTAAGTCAACCTGAGTACGCCCCGGTGTTACGAACAAGTAGAGGTTGACCATGGGAGGAATGATCGGGAAAAGAAAGGAGCAGAAGAAATCCTGTTCCTTCCCAATAAGGTCCCCTCTTTGTCGGCTAACTTGATGATGGAGGAGGGGGTATAGGAGAAGTTTTCACGAAGGACAACTCAGTTGTCCAAGTGCAAGCGTAGTTTTTATTTTTGTTGGTTCAAAGCATTGATAACGTGATATTATTAAGGATCTATCAACATGCCAAGGAACTTAACAGCGAGTATCTTGAAACAATGAAACAACGAGCTGAGAAAGCAAGAGCGGCAGCGTTGGTGCCGGTGGTGGTGGCTCCATGTCAGGTGATTCCATTTTATTGTGCAGACGCAGCAAGTGTCTGTATTGTGCAGTAATAACAATATTGTGCCTGATAAATATAAAAGGATAAAGTATTTGCGATGATCATCCCTTTTTGGGATGCGGCACGATTTCATTATGACATTGCAGTGGCATTTTGAATGATGTGAATGGGGCCGTATTACATGATTGCTGGGGGACAGGCCGATGTTCAGTCAAGTTGGTTTTTTATCTCAGGACAGTTATGGTAACATTACGCGACCGGAGGGATGGGAATGGCTGTAGTTGGCCTGAGCGATCCACGGACGGATTTGATCCTCGGACGGCTCTGGTGGTAAGGCGCGAAATTGTCATAGAACCACTCCGCCCTTGCTATAACTTCGTATAGCATAACTTTCCACGACAACTGTTCAGCTACTTCTTATTGGTGATATTCTCTTCAAACCTCATCGGATGGCCTTGCCTTCGGACGAGGACAGTGTTCAGGGCTGAGCAAAACATCTCGACCCTGGCAGGACTCGAACCTGCAATCTTCGGATCCCAGTTCGGACGCCATGCTTAATTTTAGAGTTCCAAGTAGTGAGGTACTTCAGACAGTTTTTCCCTACTGCGCTACTGAACGGAGTTCTGCAGAACACTGGTAAAGGCATAAATATTGGTAACGATTCAATATTCAAACAAATTTCCATAACAGTGTTGAGTTGTGAATTGACTGCATAACTGACCATAAGATTTGCTTTACCAGTATACACAGATTTTGTCACATACTTGTTTTATTTCTTGAGTAAGGGTCCACCATTGCCACCTTGTATATCTTTCTATGTGTTTATTACATTCATCCATCTGCGGCCATCCTCCCGCTCTCGGTTGCTAAATGTTAGGAACAAGACCAGTGGGCATGACACAACTTGGGAGGGGTGGCCTACACTTGTTCCATCTTATCTGGGGCTCTGCTGTGTGCTAGTCATTCTGCACATTTTCTAAGAACCTTACTGTTTTGCTATGACTACGTTGGCGCATGAAGTATTTCCTCTTGACGAAAATCCAAATGCCAAAGGATATAGTCATGGTACGTTTCGCATTGCTTGCTCGTCTGTATAGGTAGTTTTGTGAATCGTCTGTGTTTTGGAACAAGATCCCTAAACTTCTCTCCTACAAAATTTTGAAATGGATGGCAGCAAACAAAATACGATGATTTAGCCCGAGGCGCTCTTGAGAGTATGGCCACCTCAGTGGGCTCTTCTCGCTATGTATATTTCGTTCATAAAAAGACGATAATCCCTCAAATCAAGAAAGACGTTCTGACAGTGTACGATCTCTGGAAAGGTTGTGGCAGGTCAGGTTATTGTAACTTTTCCAACAGACAGGTTCCTGTATAGTCTTATTTTTCTGTTGTTTTCAGTGAATATATTATCAAATTAAATGATCACGAAGAACTGAAGGAGTTCTACGAGCTAGATTCTGGTGAAGGTATTGCTGTAGTGGAGAGCGAGACTGAACTATTGGTTGGTTGACTAACTTTCATTCTATTTCTAGCCAGTTTTGTCCCTTGGCAGCCATCGAGGCCTCCCATTCCCTGCGTATGCTTCACGCCTTCCGCAGTTCTGAGGTGAACACCCCGTGGAGGGATGCGTATGGGTGGCCTTTGAGTAGATGATCTTATCGCACTCATAACACCACGTCAGAATGGCACTCAGTACTGATTTCAAGCATGAAAGTAGTTCAAGCTTAGCTTTATCCATGGTTTCTTTCCCCCATCGCTTCCACCGCCTCTTCCATACGCCTTTCAGTTGCCGATGGAGTACATGGTGGAATAGACGAGAGTTTGCTCTGTGGGTGTGATAGCACAGTCGTGCCATTTCGAAACGTTGAGACCTCAGCTTACCGGTTTTGTCGGAGGTTGTTTTCTCCGATTAGCTCCCTTATCCCTCATTTTGTGGACGAACATACATTCCGACAGAGCGACATACATACATACAAAGCAGAGAAAAGGAGGCAGTGTTTTTGCACAATTGACAAATACAATTTCACGGCACTTTCATAGGAACGCAACCATCTGACCGGCGCTTCGACAATGTAGTCCGCGCCCGCCTCCCGATCTTCGAGTATGATTACACCCCAAGTAGGTTTTGTTTATGTGACAGATGGAGTTTGATAAAAGATAAAGTGCTTGACGCCCATCGATTTCCGTGTAGTGGACCATGCATCGGGATACGTGCGTTTCTCCCTCTGGGGTCAGGTCACCACAGTTGCGCGATCATTGAAGCTTAAGGTTAGGTTTAGGGGTTTTGACTTGGTTGGGCTTATGTACAATCGGCTTATGCCCGGGGCCTAATGATTGGGTAGGCCGTATAGGCCTAACAGGAGCTTTTTGAAAACGGTCTTTTGCATGATATAGGGGCAGATGCGGGGACCACAGAACCATGTTTTCCTGAACGGCCCTCTGAATACCAGAAAAGGAGGTCCCTAGTTCGATTCCTCGTGGTAACAAATTTTTGCATTTCGAGTTGACGTGCCAAAATTCGCGCAAAATGGAGTTAGAACCAACCAGAACAATCAGAACTCCATTTTGCGCGAATTTTGGAACGTCAACTCGAAATGCAAAAATTTGTCACCAAGAGGAATCGAACTAGGGACCCCCTTTTCTGGTATTCAGAGGGCCGCTTTAGGAAGATCTAAACATGAGTTCTCTAGCTTGGGTCAGGATGCCCTTTATTATCATGCAGAGACCGTTTTCAAATGCTCGTCACGCCTGAACCTCCCTGTAAGCTTGCTACGAGCGAAGACGCATCTCAGGTGACTACGTCAGGGGGAAAGAAAAACCACGCCCACCCCTTTTCGTGTCGCCATGATTGCTTTCGTTGGAAGTGCAGAAGCTTGAGTTGATTGTTTGAGTGCGTGCCGTCCTCGTCTTCCTGGAGGTCAGGTCACCTAAAATTGAGATGCCGTTCTTTCGCTCGGAGCAAGCTTAGGACTAAAACAATCAACTCAATACTCCATGTCCTAACGATGCAATCATCGACAGCGAAGTAAAAAAAACTTTGACGACTCATTTTAGACGATATGTTAGACAATTTTTGCAATGGCTGCGGGCGCTAAAAGAACCTAAATTTTGCCGCCAAAGAACCTGAAAGGATACAGAATAGCTAGTATTTGATTTTTTAGTAGCCGTTTTCTTACTATTGCACCTCAAAGCAGATATGTTAATAATGACCTTACTGTACAGGTCTTACACGTTAGGCTGATTCATGAAAAGAAGGAAGTCCAAGAATTGGACCGAATTCAAGTGATCGAGAAATGGCAGCAACAGGAAAATATGAGTGAGTATAGGTGCATGAGGTGAGTCCGCCTATGGTTTCAATGGGAAACCTTGCATGAACTGTCTACTAAACAGCGCTGCACAATGAAGATGATCAACCGTTGTTGAGTAAGCGAAATGGAATTCACCCAATGGGCTGTTGCTGAAAACTTTTTGGGATCATTCGTTCTTTGTTTCGTCGCTCGTGCATGGCGTGTTTTGTATGTGCATGGCTTAGGAAGTTTCATGTTTGAAAGCTCATCGGCACATACATGAGAGATGTTGCACCACATGAAGAGTACCGTGGGAACTGCACCTGGAACGTGCCAGGCCATACAGGACACATAACTGGGTCCAATCATTAGTATTCCGACTGCGCGAGCGTAATAAACTACTGTATACAGACATCCAAACCTACACCCCAAGTAGGTTGTTTATGTGACAGATGGAGTTTGATAAAAGCTAAAGTTCTTGACGCCCATCGATTTCCGTGTCGTGGACCATGCATCGGGAGACGTGCGTTTCTTCCTCCTGGGGTCAGGTCACCACAGTTGCGCGATCATTGAAGCTTAAGGTTAAGTTTGGGTTTAGACTTAGGTTAAGGCTTATGCTTACACATTGGCTTATGCCTAAGCCTATGATTGGGCCTAGGCTTAGTCTAAGCTTGCTCCGAGCGAAAGAACGGCGTCCCAGTGTGACCTGACCTCAGCAGGAGGACACCACGCAGCCCCCTTCGCTGTCCATGATTGCGTCGTTTGGGAATGGAGCATTGAGTTGATTGCTTGAGTGCGTGCCGTCTCTCCTCCTGAGGTCAGGTCACCTAAAATTGAGATGCCACCAGCGTTCTTCGTCGGGAGCAGACTTAGGACTTAAACAGTCAACTCAAAATACTCCAATTTCCTAACGGACGCATCGACAGCGAAGTACTTAACGACTCATTTTTAGGCGATATTTAGAGAAATTTTCGCAAGAGATGGTGGTGGCTAAAGCCACCAGAATTCCCGCCCAAAGAAACCTGAAAGGATACAGATAGCTCGTATAGATTCTTACTGAGCTTGTGTCTTCGATGTGACTCAAAGCAGATATGTTAATAATGACCTTACTGTACAGGTCTTACACGTTAGGCTGATTCATGAAAAGAGGAAGTCCAAGAATTGGACAGAATTCAAGTGATCGAGAAATGGCAGCAACAGGAAAATATGAGTGAGTATAGGTGCATGAGGTGAGTCCGCCTATGGTTTCATTGGGAACCTCAGCATGAGCTTCTCCATATAAACAGCTGCACAAATGAAGATGATCCAAAATGTTTTAGAAGCGAAAAATGGATTCACTCTGCTCGCGTGCTCCCGTCTGGGGATCCGGGTGACGGAACTACAGTTTCACCAGAAATACGTCGACGTAGCCCATACAGGTAGGTCGGGATCAAAGGAATGATTGTCTTTGTTTTATTAGCGTTTCGGGAATGACTGCCGGGCATCCATGTTAAAGCGCTGCTACTGTTCACCGTAGAAAGACGCTGACAAATACTCCTCAGGTCGTTCTATTCGTGTAGGTAATACAAGATCACAGTCGTACTTATCCGCCAACTACAGGGCACTAAAGACTTTGATATCTTCAGACCTCCCCTTCAGAAAAGCGAGAAAGCGTCGGTGGCAGACCAAACACCGCAAACTGACGACGGCCTCCAAGTAAATCTGGTTAGAAGTCCTTCATAGTGATAGCTGATTTCTGGTAAATGATAGTTGTAATTAGTGACAATCGACAGAATACAACCACAATAGGCTAATCATTTCAATGGCAGAAAAAATATACTTTTGTTTGAGCCGTAGTTTACTTGGTTGGTGCTTGATACACGACATTTTCTGCTTAGGGGAGGGTTAGGTTTAATTGAAGCGAACAAAAATAAAGTAGGGCATTCTGATTAGTAAGAAGATCAGATGTGCGCTTAGAATAGACGATATTAGATGTGAAATTTCTGTGGCATCAATCCCTCACTTGCAATCAAGGGGTCCAAACCACACGCGCAAGCCCTATTCACCCCCTCGGCGCAACTTCGTCTCGTTTTATAGTCTATAGACTTGCCAAGACTATCAAAGTATTTATTTCTCTTTGTCAAGCAGCCGGTGCCACTGCGGAATGGCACTACCAAGGGGACCTTATAAATTCGTGAAATAAAAACTGATTATTGCCTCATTTTGAGCATTTACCCGCACAATGAACACGCGTCGCATAAGACGTATGGCGCAAGGTAATGCTAACAATTTTAGATGTCTGCATATTCGGTTCTTGAAATCCAATCGCTCTGTCGCGACTTACCATATTCTGTTCTTGATTTTTTTGTTTTTCATTTTTTAGCGAACGCTTGGCTGTTTAGCTTTGCAAGAAACGGTGGGTTAAAGGAGAATCGGAGGTCGAAGAAGGGAAACCTACCTAGTAGAGATAGGCGGATCCTCTAACGGTAAGATGCGGACCGACACGTGATTTGAGCGAAGGCGTGTGATCTAGTATGGCCGTCACCGCGCCGCTGTCGTGCTGCGCTGCTCACATGCGTGCCGTATATAGATGAGCCGCCTAGGAGAGGAAGTGTAACGGTCAACAGGGATAGAGCAATGAAATACGTCTAACGCGCGGATCAACGGGCCAGGGGTCCAATTTCCCGGGTTCTTGGTTTTTCCTTCGTCCCGCCCCTGCACTTGACTACGTTTCCTTGCCTTCCAGTTGCGGCCATCGTCAAAACTACCGCTTATTAAACAACAGTTACGCAAGGGGGGCGCGCGGTCCGGGAACGGCGTGCATCACTCGGCCGGATTGTTCCATTCGAGAACTGTTCAGCCTAGTCAGAACGTAGAGGTGTGGCTGCAACAAAGACTCACTTGGAAAGGCCGATAGGCAGGCGAGCTGAAGTGGGACCGTGGCGGGAACGGGCGAGGGGATTGCGGGGTGCGTAGCGTTTCTCCTCCTGAGGGTCAGGTCACCTAAAATTGAGACGCCGTTCATTCGCTCGGAGCAAGCTTAGGACTAAGCCTAGGCCCAATCATAGGCTTAGGCATAAGCCAATGTGTAAGCATAAGCCTTAACCTAAGTCTAAACCCAAACTTAACCTTAAGCTTCAATGATCGCGCAACTGTGGTGACCTGACCCCAGGAGGAGAAACGCACGTCTCCCGGAATAACTTCGTATTCGATCACCCCAGCTGCTTGGGGACGGTTGCTTTAAAGACTTTGTGCAGTCAGCGAGAGTTCTCTAGCACCATCGTTTTTTTCTCCGATTAGGATCTAAAAACACAACTCAGCAGCAGCAAACCGCCTCACCTGCATCACCCTGTGTAGGTAACTTTTTTCCACGCAAAATCCGCGATTTTTACCAGAAGCGAGAGCCGTTCCTGAAGAATGAACAGAAATCCCTGCGCCCGAAGCGGTTGTTGAAAAGAAAGAACTACGTAGATGCGCCATGTATTCGACTTCCGTTCAAAACCTCAGTTGCATATTTGATTTAGTTCCCCGCAAATTCGACCGCAAATTACAAGGTCATTTCATTGCTGGAGTCAGTATTTTAAACTCCGCGACTGATATTTGTCGATAGCCCGGCCTGTAGGAATGGTAGGACGGCTTAGAAGGAACAGAGGCGGAACGCACCTTACTGATGTTACAAAACAATCCCTTAATGCCGGCTATATTCAGATATCGCTTACGATGGCGAATATTATTTTCTCCACACCGACCCATGGCGGGAAGGAAGCGTTATTTACTGCTTTGAAAGCGATCCAATACCAGGTTCTCAAGACGAACGCGGTTTTAACGGAAATCTCTTCGCGATTGATCTATCACGTAAAGAGGTTAGCACTTTGTTGTAGTGTGGGTCGCCACCGTGGAGCTATCTCCACTACTTTAGATTCGCACCGTACCGCTGAAGTTCCCGTTCGCACCGGCCATGGGCAGCGGGGGCACGAAAGGTATCGTCCACGTGATGGGGGTCTTCCACAGACCAGGTCATCTGTGGGTGATCACTCAAAATACGAAGCAAATAGCAACATTGAGTGTGTGGAAGCTCGACAATGATGGGTAAGTGCTAAGACAACGATTGAATATCGCAAATAACCTGAGCGATATAAAGCTGGCACAAGGTAACTACTGTGGACAACGACGAGTACGAGGTCACAATGGATGTGTGCGCCGACGGCAGTGCCATGGTAGTGCTTGAGGACGAGGTCAATGGGAGCCCCATCATGCGCAATATTCGATGTCGGTGAGGTTTTTCTATGTGCCACAATAAGTACTAATAAGATTTCAAACGATTCGTTCAGCGGAGTTCCCAGCCTGTATTCGTTGGCACGCACCAGCACCCTCAAGCATCTACCCGGACTTCGATGCGACTCATATTTCACTCAGTTGTTCTCACAGCGACTATTCAAATAACAAGAAAATTTATTCAAGCAGCCTATTAATAAAGATTCATACTGATTCGTGCTAATCAGAAATGAGTACAAAATACGTTACAAACATAAACATTTGACATGTAGTTAATATACGATTGGAGATCCACAAAAATATGTTAATAATCCCTAGTGTCTCATGCTTCGTCAAGCTCATCACAAATAAAAGCGCTGAATCGAAATAAAATCGAAATATATAGTTTGAGATTACTCTAAATATTTTTAAAATTCGATTCCTAACAATGAAAAGCTGATAACATAGTAAGGCATTAATCATGTATTGAAAGAACGCTCATGTCAAGAGGTTCTGGACACTCCGTGACGCTCATATCAAGAGGCTCTTGGGAGTCGATATCCTTGACGCTGTCGGTTGTTGTGCTCTTCTCTTTATAAAGTTGTGCCAAGATGCGCATAACCTAGACATCAATGTGACCTCTACGAAATCTAGTACATGCTTCAAACAGTCTTTTCTTACCTCGCCATGTTTAACACCTGGACCTTTGTGTTTCCCATAGTTCTCCTTGACAAACTTGGCGAACGGATTCAGTTCTGACGCATCACCTGCACCCGTTGCCTTCTTTGTACGTGTACGCACTTGAAGTGTGAACCGACACTTGCAGATTCCACATATCTTCCGATCAATGTCCAGCGATTTAGTGTGGCGTCTCACTCTGGACAGATTCAAAGGTGGCTGTTATTCCGACTAAGGTCAATGGTTTATGATGTATTTATCGTATTCTTAATATTACCAATGCTCCCTTCGTTGCGTTGGTTGTCTTCTAACCTGCTATTCCAACTCGTTACTAATACCCATCCAAGTTAGGAAACTGCCGCTGCTAGAAACGATGCGTACGAGCTTGGATAACCCTGTCAGGATTGGAGAGGCTTTTGTGATAGGTGATCACAATTCAGCGGGCAGTGCCGTACCAGACAATGGGATAGAATTTGGTATTCAAGGGCAGTTTTCTCAGTGGTGGCGCAGAACTCTGACCTTCCTCCCCTACTGAGTTCACATAAAGGCAGCTTTAGAGTATTAAGCGCATGCGCCACCCAACCTTTATTTCTAGCCTATTCAGTTTTTTTTAGTGGTATTACAGTGCGTACCAAAAGTATGTGGACACCCTGGAATCGATTCTCAGGGGTCAGCTAAAGGCTTTTATGTCATGAAACCTCCACCATTCAACTCCTAGTGGTCGATAACCTACAATGATTTTCGGCAAAAGATTTCGTTCTAACTTAGCGAACTATTTTTCATGGAAAGTTTTTTCTTTGTATCAAAATTATGTGGACACTTTTTGAAAAACGGCAATATCTTCAAAATCTGAAATCGGTAGGCCTACCAAAGTTTCTAGTAAGTTGAGCCATTCTGTTTGGCATGCTATGAATGGGGTCTGGATACATGTCTTGCAGATCTGTTCCCAACTAGCAAATTTCACCGACGTGTTAGGTCACTTGTGATATTACTCTTTTGTTCAATGACGTAGAGACCGCGAACCACGATACCTCTACGTTTTCAATAAGGATGAAGTCTGAGGAATACGCTAGCCGACTTGCCAATCAAAGCCGTTGCGTTTAGCATTTTTCCAAATGGAATGGTGTCAGGGACCTCCCCTGCAAAACAAGTGATTTGCGACCATGACTTTTCGAAAAAGGTTGTAGCCGGGACTCAAGCACCTCATTATAATCCTAGTCGTCTACCTGACATGTTGGCAAGCCAAACTTCAATGTACCCCTCCTTTTGGAACCACCCCAGACCTTTGATGAACATCTTCCGAATTGTCTCTTCGAGCACATCTGCGGGTCCGACCAAAGTCTCTCTAAAAACCTCAAGACCACGGCGAATAGATGAGCATAAGCCTCTTTGCCCAGTCGAGTTGGTCTATGAGAGAAATTTCCACAGAAAGTCTTTTATACTAATTTTACCATTTCCACGAAAGCACTGTCTGTGTGGGTTCAAAGTATCATGTTGTGATCCTTTTTTGAGTGGGAATTCCAACCTTGCCAACCTGAACCCGCATTCATATACAAAGCCTTCTTCATCTTCTTTCGTGTCGTGTGCTCAATTGATTGAATGAGACACCGATTGGTCTTTTTTAAGATCGGGAAGATCATTTATGCGTAAAGTTGAGTAGTACGAAAAGAATAATTTGAGAAAATTAAGGCTATTCTTCTCCTGTTTTGAACAAGTAGCGATTGAGAACAACCCTCAGTCAAGGTCCGAGAGTTCGGCGTTACGAAGGGAGTTTCGGGATTGTTCTGTCGCAACCTACGAGACGCGGTGACCATGATTGGAGTGGTATTCGAAATAGGGAGTTCAGAAGTGAAGATCTTTCTGTGCTCGGCCTTCTTCAGAAAAACGCTTGCCGTGAAGAGGAATGATGCCAGAATAAGTAACGAAAGGAGAAGTAAAAATAGGTTAGGAAATCGATGCAAAAACTTCATCTGCCTCAGGGTGTCCACATAATTTTGATACAAAGAAAAAACTTTCCATGAAAAATAGTTCGCTAAGTTAGAACGAAATCTTTTGCCGAGAAATGTCATTGTGGGTTATCGACCATCGTCCAGGTGATTCGACACTAGGATTAAATGGGTGAAGGGTGATTCTATACAAAGGCGTTGAGTGGTGGCTGAGAATCCGCGGTCTCTAGGGTGTCCACATAACTTACGCACTGTATTAATCGGTAATATTCGATTAAATACGTGGTAACTCCTCATGAAATAGGAGTGTGGATCCCTAATGAAGAGCGCGACTTTTTCGCAATACGCTTTTTTCCCTGCGGGAACCCTAGGTCCATTGATGATCACGGTGGACCTGGGATTGCTGCAGCGGAAAAAGCTTCGCACCGGGAAAAGCGAAAAAGTCGCACTCTATTCTAGCGACCAATACCTATGAAGTAGTTTTATAATGCTGACGCTTAATGTCACTAAACAATGTGTCGCTTCATCTCTTACGATGATTACTCACTTTTGTCCGCAGCCACCACACTCGTAGATAAATTTGGCATCGATTTCGTAATCGTGGCATCGTCCAATTACGGGTAGCGAAGGGAATCGTTGCATACATTGAGAAGCCCTGTAAAAGTGCAAAATCAACGACGGAAGGCAGGTGATAATCAATGACACTCTTAGGTGACCAGGTAAAACGACGGGAAAGCGATATTGCACCTCTCACAAACTTCATAAATATTGGCTCACTCAATGAATTTAACAAATAACTAAAACTGAGTCCAGGATTTATCTGCTACACGGTTTAAAATGCACATTTTAATCTCATAGAAAACACAGGGCCTACCATTTCTTCCAGAGTGGACCATGTCCTTCTTTCCGTCGACCATCCACTACCCACACAGCTGCGTGACATAATTCATGAATAATTGTGTCACGGACACGATCTGAATCCATTATAAACTTCAATAAAATCTCGAGTCCCTGGCCGCCCGAGGGTCTGGAACTATAAGAAATTCGAAATATCCACCACCTTACCAGGAGTGCTGCATACTTTTGGTGAGAGCTCGATCCAGCTAGTGCGATCTGACATATTGCGGCACATCCCTGCAGTTTTGCATAAGCGGTTGTTCCACTTCACGGGTAGAAACTCGGGTAACTAAATCACAAATGAATCATTCTTGCAAAGCAGACGAAGAACCATCCAAATAAAAGGAAGCATGTCAAGACACTGCACTTACTTCATCCTTAAAGCACTGCCTACGAAATATATCAAACAGGCGGGACGTGAGATCCATCCGGAGTTTTTCGTTTTTGATGCCTCTCTTCACATATATTTCTGCTTCTGGGTGCCGTTTCCCAGGATAATCAGCCGACAGCGACATGAGGAAATGTTCGTCAGGATCTGATTCCTGTTACAAGGACATTAGAAGTCTGACTACGTTATGCTTCTCATAAAAAATACTAGGGAAAACTCCACATAAATCATTGTTAAAATACCAACATGCTTTCTCGGTTTTGACAGCACGGATGGGCTGCTGAATGAGTCCTTAATCGAATTAAGCAGCTTCTGCTCTGAACGAAGATTGAAAAGCAGCAGAAATAAAGAACAGCAAAAATCGTAACATAACAGCAGTAGAAATAAAACTTGCTTTGGGTTCTGTCGAATATGTCGTCGCTATCACTTGGAGTCCAAGAGTCATCACTCGATTCACGGCCCGAGTTCGTTGGGCTAGAGGCATCGCTGTCGCTAACTACGAAACTAAAAGAGCTTTGATCAGTAGCACGCAAAGCGATCTTGCGAGGAAAGGCTCTCAGGTCGCTGTGGCCTTTCAGGATGGGATGTATACAACTAGATGTGTATTAGAACGCTGATCTCAAATCTACCTTTCAAATCTGCTTAACAATTCTCTGAACGGAGTTATGAAGCAAAACAGCGCAGCCGCAGTGGTCGGGACTCACAATCAAAACGTCGATCAGTCCTTATCGTGTTTACTGATTTCCATTCTTCAGGAATACAGCTAAATGGTTATCAATAGCCTATTT
>MU869239.1:20646-33010 GCA_036418205.1 Ostertagia ostertagi
ACACGAATATCGCATCTGCTTGGCACGAAATTGCCTTACGCGTGCGCTACGGGTGTCAGAGGCGGTCACTTGCAAATGACGCGCACAGTGCTCGAAGCTCTTCGCCAGCTCTGTTTACTTGTGCTATAGGCAATCGCTGATAACTTAGCATGGATAAGAGTCCTTAAACAACGTTCTCAAGAAAAGCAAAAGTGAGAACTCGCCAAGAACTCGATCTCACGACCTCTTGTTCGTCGGCCCGGGCCGCTGCCACTGCACTATCTCGCTTCATAACTACGTTCAGAGAATCGTTTCGCAGATTTGGAGAGCAGATTCGAGATCAGCGTCCAAAAACACATCTAGTGGTGTATGTCTCGTTACAAATGGCCACTTCGACCTGGTATCCTTCCCTTGTAAGAATGGAAATCAGTAAACACGATAAGGACTGATCGACGTTTTGACTGTGAGTCCCGACCACTACCGTTGCGCTGTTTTGCTTCATAACTCCGTTCAGAGAATCGTTTAGCAGATTTGGAAGGTAGATTTGAGATCAGCGTTCAGTGCACATCTAGGGGTATGCATCTCTTCTTGAATAGCCATGGCGACTTGGGGCCCTTTCCACCGAGCGATGAAAACAGTACAATACTGCTGAAAGAAAACATCAGAAGTTACGAATACCAAACCTGCTGTCATTATGGCCCTTACATATGCGATCCGGATCCTTCTTCTTAGTGGTATCACTCTCACGGAGTTTCTTTAGATCTATTAATGAAGAATCATTATCGGAACTTTTCAAAGGAAATATGTCAATGTAAAAGTATAACTAACAGTTGTCAAAGTTGTCATCTGAACTGCTACCCGAGTCACTCGAATGGCTAACTGCTACTTTAGAGGGCTTTTCTCTCCGGCTTTTCTAAACGTCATATTTTCATCAATTTCGTGCTCATTCATGGAATACTTCTGCTCCAGAATGGGCACCATTTCCTTGCAGAATATGATGAGCCAATGAAGAGGAGGAAATGCAGTTAAGCAAAAATAATTGCACAGGCTATGCGAAAGAAGGGAATTAATTCAAAAATAATTTATGACGCATGAGAGAGCACACCCGCATTGCATATTAGGGAACATTACCTAAAGCATCCTTGGCTCTAACGTCGGCTAGCCGACACCCAATCACACCGACGGATCAATAGCAAAGTCGAACCAAACGTTTACGGCGAAAGAACAATTCAAGGCAAACAAAATGAATAATTCGTTGTAAGAGGTGGAGTAGTAAAATAACAAAATAGACGCTGAATAGGCTTACTTGTTCGGAAGTGTTTACAGGTGGGCTTGAAACATCGCCTTCAGGGCTGTCCCTCAATACAGCATCAAAATCCTCAAGTTCATTGAGACATCTTTCATTATAAGTGGCACCTTCAAATGGCTACATTTCCAAATGAAAGATGGACATATCGATAATAAACGATGAAAATTTGCGTACCCGAAGTGAGCCCGTTTGGCCTCTTCGGTTGGATCAGACTGGTTCCACTTGATTCAACCTGAACAGTGTATCTATAGCATAATGAAGAAGGCAAATTATTGAGAAATTGGCAACCTTAGCGCATCGTTGAGGTAAGACCCTCCTCGCAGAGCTCGGTAAAACTTCCTCTCCATACGAGAAATCAGATTCTGACCTCGACAAAAAGGATGCGTCATCTATAATGGGGAATAATGAGAAAGCTCAAATCAACACAATAACATTGATCATGCTCGGGCGTTTCGCTAGTATGTACCACTAAATAGCATGATAGCCACGGTAGGACAGGCGAATTAAGCCAAAACGTTCTAGAAATTTCCCAAGTGTCTACAGCGCCTGACTTTTTTAAGATCTTTGGTTACAGTTAGTGGTTTTTGTTCGCTCCACAAATCATCACGTATAGCCATACAAGCGGAATGTGGAAAATCCCGAATCATCTTAGGAATGGTTGCCATTAAAGTACACGTGTCACCTGCCGTCTCGCTGATCATCGTTTTGCTCGAGTGGGCGCCAGCAACGTCTTCACGTCTTCTGTCGCGCAATCGAGTCTAAAGGGATCTCCCTCGCTCGACGAGCGAACATAAGAGTCTTCCATTCAATCCGCTCAGAGCTATCGTGAAGGAAGTCTGGTCATCAATGTTGGCGGTCGTCCAGGTGTTCGTTTGACGTCCCGAGGGATCCAGTCGGTAACCGCTCTGGTCCAACGGTCATCGCAAAATCGCATGACGTGTCCGGCCCACCTTATCTTCGATTCCTTGGCGAAAACGGCAGCGTCCCTGATATTCGACAGTGAATGGGTTCGAAATACCGAATTGTATCTGCTTTTGCGTGTATCGGGTGAGTCCAAGCATCGGCGTTCTCACAGCGTGATGGGTGACGCTGGGTACTACCCAGGAGGCCCGTCGCGCGGCAAGAAGGCAAAGTCAGCGGACGAGTCGCGCGCGTACTATAGGGATTTCGCGTCAAGTTAAATAGAGTGTCCCACTGCACGTCCTACATCGCACACCACGCGCTGCAACTCGTCCGCCGACTCTGCCTTCTTGCCGCGCGACGGGCCTCCTGGGGGGTACCCGGTGACGCTGACCGCATGCGTGTCCTGCATGCACGGAGTTCAGGCCCCTAGAGGGGTTCAAGGCGGGGAGACTGCAGGATCGAAATTTTGAGCGCGGAGCGAGATATTCCTCGTCTCTTCACTGCTCCCTCGATGTCCTCTGCCGCCCGTTTTGCTGCGGAGCTAGGCCGTCCATCGGTAATTGCTTGTAACCTCAGGATTCTGCGATTTTTTTGGGAGTGAATACCTATTAACCATGAGACCACACATCGACGGCTGACACACTTCAATTGCAAAACGAAATGCAAGACGGTCGCAAAACATGACCGCGGTCCTACGCCGTCTAGCGCAAGTTGTGGAATCTCTCATCTAATATGATATCCCTCCCTGCCTCAACCTGCCCTGCTTTCACTGGTCTATTTGTCACCTTTATTGGGTACATTCTCCCTTTCGCTGAATCCTCCGTGGATGTGCGGAAGAGTGGAAACCACCAAAAAGAAGCTCATTCATAAGCAACTTCAAATGCGGTACAAGGTCTCGATTTGAGTTTTCTGATTACGATTTTTCTGATGAGCAGAATTTGTTCTGAGATGAGCGTATGGGGAATGTACATTGTACAATGTCGGGGATTGCTGAGGGTAAACCTTCGTTATGATATGAACTGGGAAAAAACAGGACGGGGGGAGGGGGTGGGCAAAAAAAGTCACTTCCCTCCACATTCAAACGGAATTAATTACATGTTGCGAAACCAAACCAAATGAGCCCAACTGAATATTGAAGAGCACATTCTAATCTATCAAAAAGTTACATAACAGCCTTCTACACCGACGACATCAGAAGATTTTCCCACGGAAACATGGTTCATGAAATGAATATGCTGCCGTAAAACATTCACCAGCAACGGCGTCTGTGCGCGAGTAACTGTTGACCTCAAGAAGCAAATAAGAGTGGGACAAACAGGCAATCCATTCTAGGATAAACCAACAAGATATAAGAATCAACAATCTCAACTATTAGCAATGAATCACGTTCAACATATTTTATCCCTATAGCCTACTAAAACTTGATAATTCCTGTCATACAACCCAGCAAACTAAGTGACTCCGGCGCCGAATGTCTCAGAATGTCCATCACATAAGAGTCGAAACAGGTTTTGTGACCCCGAGCATTCGTAAGCCCCATCCAACTAATCCGGCTCTATCGTCACTTGTGGTTAGATGACTGACGTTCCAGTTTACTGATCTGGGCTCTAGCTTAAACGACGGATGTTTTGAACAAGTGTGCAGACTTCTCATCGAGTTATGAACCCTTTTTCACTTTCCTTATACGAACACCGTTTGCAGGGTTAGGCAATACTTTGCAGTTCGAGTGTGGAGCTGATGTATATGAACGACGAAATCTCACAATTGCACAATCAATACTTATCTACTCCTGCAAAGTATGACCGGTACCGCGCAGCGCAGTCTGCAATCACTACCCTCGTCCCTGCCAATCGCACCAAGAGCTTGTTCGTTATAAAAGAAGTTGTGGACTGCATACAACGTTAAGCAATCTAGTTCGTGTCAAAGTTCGCGGACTAGGGAGAAACTAGGCGACTAGGGAAACCCGAATAGAGAGGAAACGAACCATGAAAATTTCAAATGTTTTCTTTTTCACAATTTTCAAATATTCATCCGCGACTCAAACATAAATCTGGCTTTCCAACTAAAATCTAGTCTAGCACAAAAGTTATCTAAAATTGCAACGCACAATTTACACAGTCTGTAAGATTCGCGTGGAAAAGATACTATACTGAAAGATATTTTGTTTGCTACAATCACTCAGTAAAAAAAGTGAACGTCGTGGAGGCTCTCACCTGTGAGATACTCATCATCGGATACTACGAAGGAATCGGTGTTACAGCCTTCTTCTTCCGTTTCAGATTCACGTTCGCCTGCCTGAGAAGAGAAATTTATAGATCAATTGGTATGGGTCACGCTATCTATAATCTTGCAATTTGGCACTATTGCACTATTACAACCCCAGTAGGGGTGAGATGGGTCAAAAAATAATTTTCGCTGAAATTTCGGCTATGGGGGTTATCGAGGACCCTGATCACGAATATGATATTCATTTTTGACGCTGGCGCCACCCAACTGATCTCACTAAATGCTCGACTGTTAATTCTGCTATAACGGGTTATCGGTCCTGTTACAACATACATTCGTTTGTGGTTTTGTTGGCGCATTGCGGACCTTATTTCGCTGCCGGTCTGCGCCTCCGCATTAACACATTGACTGGAATCGAGATTACTGGCGGGATATATGATTTCTCCGCGCAACGCACTGAGGCAGGAGCCAATGCCGGCGCCGTGGTCGCGAGATATAGAGCATTCCCGAGCCGCAGCGGTGCATTTTTTCCCGGCAGCGCCTGATGTCCTTTGAGTTCCTGATTCATTCCATGGAAGAGACCTTGACTTAGCTACAAGCATAGTGTCCCTTGGAATGGCCATGTATACTTTGATTTAGAGGAGGATTTCTGAACCATACGAAATCTTCATTTCAATAAACTTTCCGTTAACTTTTCTTTTTATTGAGAGGACGAACAAAAGCTTGGTGTTTTGATTGAAATAATCGAGTTAAATGCTTTTTTGTAGGTCCACTCCAGCTGTCTGATAAAATTTCGGTTGTTTCAGTGTTCATTTCAATGTCATCATGGAAATTCCGACTTCTGTCCGTGAGCGAGATCAGAGACGGGCGGAAAGATCGAGGCCTATTACGTTAGGTTGCGATCATTACAATTTACTGATTTGGTTTTGAATTGATCATTAGTTGTGTATTTATCACTCAAAATTTGCTTGAACGACCTGAGGCGAGCGCGCCCGCAAAATCGCCGCGGTCCCACGTGGCCAAAAAAGCCAAAACTCGCATTGTCGTCAATGTGTTAATGAAAGTGCGTAATAGGACTAAGCCATGCGAGATAGGAAGGCTCCAGAGTAGACAACCCCCTGTGATCTACAACACTCCAACTTTGCAACACCTGTGCCATGGTTACCCTACTTCAAGTTTAATCCCTTCTCAAGCTTAGTCTTAGACGCTATAGGTGAAGACAGCTTAGAAATCGAAAATAGCGGTAAACTAGCCACCTGAGCCTAAAAACGGGTGTTCGATATCTCCAGTTGATCTAGGGCCCCAAATACCCCCATTCAGAAGTATATGCAGGCGAATTTGTGGAATCAGATGTGGCGCCAGCGGCAAAAATGGATTCATATCGTGATTAGGACGCTCTCGATTAACTCCCATTTATTGCGGAATTCACTCGAAAATATATTGACCCATCTCGGCCCCCCACTGTGGTTGTATCTGCGCAAATTTGGCCCACAAACACATAGGGTCGAAGGAAATATGACCCCTTGCGCTCTGCTTGCGACGAATTCGCGGAGGAAGCATGATTTTACAGCTAAATATCACTACCCCAGTTTTGCCTGCGGCCGCCTATCCGCCGACGCGGCACACAATCCGCCCAGCGCGAGCGAATTGAACCCATGGAATCATCACATGAGATACTGCAGCAACGAGCATCTCACTATTGACGTCGAGCGCTCCAACACGTTTCACATGAACTATCGAGAATTACGCGTGATAACGTCTGAGCTGAACTGGCATATTTATCTCACAACTGTAAACATCCAGCATTTTTCTTGAATTAAGATAATTTAGCGGTGAATAGGATTGCTGTCAGTCTCAAAATCAAAACGAAATATGCCTATTTACATAAGTGAGGAGCTAATGCTTATCATTCATTTACATTCATCATTATTTAGAACCACGAAAGGATTAGCGGTTTAAATGAGATTGGGTTTTCTTAGTCAGAAATGGAACTTATCATTCGCGATGGACTGTTTTTAATTTATGGGCAGTCCGAATTTCTACTTTAAGTGAGCTTTACACTTCATATAATCGAATAATGTACGAAGTTATTACGACTTACTACAATTTGTAAGTAGGAACGCTCTAGTGTCAACGCTGCGTAACGGAACTAACGACTTTTGCGTTCTGACGCGCCTTATCGGCCCTTATCAATCGTTATCAGTTTCTGGCACCCACCAACAATGTCCCCGTCCCACCCCACATAACACTTGTAAGTATGGTTGCTCTGGTGTCAACGCGAGCCAGGCAACGGAATCGACGACTTCAGCGTTCTGGCGCGCCTTATCGGCCCTTATCAATCGTTATCAGTTTCTGGCACCCACCAACAATGTCCCCGTCCCACCCCACATAACACTTGTAAGTATGGTTGCTCTGGTGTCAAGGCGAGCCAGGCAACGGAATCGACGACTTCAGCGTTCTGGCGCGCCTTATCGGCCCTTATCAATCGTTATCAGTTTCTGGCACCCACCAACAATGTCCCCGTCCCACCCCACATAACACTTGTAAGTATGGTTGCTCTGGTGTCAAGGCGAGCCAGGCAACGGAATCGACGACTTCAGCGTTCTGGCGCGCCTTATCGGCCCTTATCAATCGTTATCAGTTTCTGGCACCCACCAACAATGTCCCCGTCCCACCCCACATAACACTTGTAAGTATGGTTGCTCTGGTGTCAACGCGAGCCAGGCAACGGAATCGACGACTTTTGCGTTCAGCGCATCTTATCAGCCATTATCAGTTGCTATCGCTTCCAATCATGTACCACCAATGTCCCGGGACCGCCCCACATAAGACTTGTAAGTATAGACGCTCTTTTACCAATATGAACGGCAAAACGAAATTGGCGATGCTCGCTTTCTAGCCCCTCTTATCAGCTATTATCAGTCGTTATCAGTTCCTATCACGTACCACTTGTGTCCCCATCCCACCCCCTATAACATATGTAAGAACCACTGCGCTATCGTTACTGTGACTCGAGCTATGAATTTCCGTTCAAACATACACACACACACACACACACACACACACACACACACACACACACACACACACACACACACACACACACACACACACACACATCGCTAAGCCGCTTATATATAGTAGGATTGGTATATTCCTCACTGAGATCGTCCTACGACTATACCTAAACCCTAATTTATTATTACCAGTTTTGCTTCGCCCGCTATCGCGCGCATCACACGGCAGGCTTTAGCGAAATTGGAGGACCCATGGAATATCAGCATGAGATACTCCATCAACCATCTCACTATTGACTGTGTTAGACCCTCCACAGTTTCACTGAAGCTCATCGAGAATACGCGTGATAACGTCTGAGCTGAACTGGTATATTGATCACAAACTGTAAACATCCAGCATTTTTCTTGAATTAAGATAATTTAGCGGTGAATAGGATTGCTGTCAGTCTCAAAATCAAAACGAAATATGCCTATTTACATAAGTGAGGAGCTAATGCTTATCATTCATTTACATTCATCATTATTTAGAACCACGAAAGGATTAGCGGTTTAATGAGATTGGGTTTTCTTAATAGTCAGAAATGAAACTTATCATTCGCTGAAGACTTGTTTTTTAAAATTTATGCAGTCGAATTCTATTAAGTAAGCTGGACATATATATCGGAAAATGTGCACGTACTTTTGTTTGTACTACTACGACTTACTACAATTTGTAAGTAGGAACGCTCTAGTGTCAACGCTGCGTAACGGAACTAACGACTTTTGCGTTCTGACGCGCCTTATCGGCCCTTATCAATCGTTATCAGTTTCTGGCACCCACCAACAATGTCCCCGTCCCACCCCACATAACACTTGTAAGTATGGTTGCTCTGGTGTCAAGGCGAGCCAGGCAACGGAATCGACGACTTCAGCGTTCTGGCGCGCCTTATCGGCCCTTATCAATCGTTATCAGTTTCTGGCACCCACCAACAATGTCCCCGTCCCACCCCACATAACACTTGTAAGTATGGTTGCTCTGGTGTCAAGGCGCTTGGCCCCCATCTAAACGGAATCGACGACTTCAGCGTTCTGGCGCGCCTTATCGGCCCTTATCAGTCGTTATCAGTTTCTGGCACCCACCAACAATGTCCCCGTCCCACCCCACATAACACTTGTAAGTATGGTTGCTCTGGTGTCAAGCGAGCCAGGCAACGGAATCGAACGACTTTTGCGTTCTAGCGCATCTTATCAGCCATTATCAATTTTGCTAACTGCTTCCATCATGTAGCCGCACCAATTGCTTCCGGGGACCGGCCATCATAATACTCTGTAAGTAGATCGCTCATCTACGCAATATGATGGCAAACGTAAATTTACATTGCACGCTTTCCCTAGCCCTCTTATCCAGCTCTATCAGTCGTTATCAGTTCCTATCACGTACCACTTGTGTCCCCATCCCACCCCCTATAACATATGTAAGAACCACTGCGCTATCATTACTGTGACTCGAGCTATGAATTTCCGGTCAAACATACACACACACACACACCAACAGACACACGCTAGCCGCTTATATATAGTAGGATACTTGAGACACGACCTATCTCTTCCTAAATGTCCGTGGAATCCGTACAAACTCGCTACCGTACAACTGACGGTTGGCCCAGGCAAGTTGCGTTGGAAATCCTTGACAGTTCAACAGGAGGGAGGTCGATTGCCCGCTGGAGAAGAGATCGGGCCAGATTGATGCAGCTTCTGATCATCGATGAGGAAAACATTAACGAATTTTTTTGTTTTCTCATTGGCGCCCGGCGCCGATTCGGCGTTTGTCAACAACATGCTTCAGTTCGGTATTCGCGAGGATGCGCGCCATACGCGCGACGCTGTAATTCGAAATATTAGGAGATCGTCGGTTACCTTAAGGGTCCCACATAGCAGGTTCGTTGGATGGACGCGGGAGCTTTCGTTCCCCTATACAATTATGAGTTTTTCAATTTTTGTTCTAGTTGTTTTTGTTTTAGTTCTTGTTACTACGGTTCATAGGTCCAATAAGTGTTTAGCTTGGTTTCGTACGTATTTCTGCGAGCTAGTAGACGTGTTGATTAGGAAAATTTTCTGATAATAGTTTGTTTTTGATTGCCAAAGAAACTCGAAGTCTGAAGCACAAACTGCATGCAAATTTCGTAATTGATGCGCAACTTCATATTGATGAGAACTTGAGAACGCATCGTTTTGTACTCCTTCTGACTAGTAAAGGACGCCATTCGTTACGGGTCCCACTGCCTCCTGCTACAGTGAACCCTTCAATGTGGAGCGGGGAATCCGTGAGCCAGGGGCAGTGTCGCCAGTCTAGGGGGGTGGGGGGTGAGGGCAGACACTTGACATGCGTGAGAAGCTGGAATGTTCGAATTCAACCGCGATCACATGGGATCCCCGCGGGTTAAGGCAGTGGGTCCCGCAACGAATGGCGCCCTATACTAGTCAGTAGGAGTACAAAATGATCACTCCGAGTCTTGTTCAGAGTAGGGCGTATAGAACTGATTGGTGGTTTGAAATTCTGATTAGTCGACATGCACACGTCTTACCCGGATAATGAGACTAACGGAATCAATAGGTCAAGGAAGTAATGGGAAATTTGTTCATAGGAGCTAAAAGATAGCTGGTGCATTTACTCTCGCGCGACGAACACTACCTCGCCTTCAAATGACCAGAAATTGTGCAATTGCAGAAATTCGACGTGGCATTGGCACATACGTGGCTAAATTCTCGATGAAAAGGTGACATCACGTGAGCTCAAAGATGTTTTTGAATCGATGCCACGTTAATGCCACGTCAATTTCTGCAATTGGCCAGTCCATATTCTGTCAGTTGAAAGGCGAGGTATGTAAGGATGTTGAGTTTTCGCGTCAGCGATTCGGCGAAGCCAAACGCGGCTGCAACGCTGTTAAGGAATCGAGTCGATCAGGCCCAGAGTATTCCAATAACAAGTATCCGCCCACAACAATCTCGTGATCCCTAGTGTCCACCTTAGCAATCTAGTAACCTTCACTGTTTATTCAACACATCTTATCCAAGTTAAAGAATTGTGAAATTCGCGACATGTTTCAAGGAAATTCCTACTCATGGGCGGAAGTGGTGTAGTGACAAGTGGCGCGCTCACCACGCGAGCGGTCCGGGATCAAATCCTGGGTCGTGAGTCGCCCGGGCCAACCAAGCCTTCCATCCCTCCGGGGTCGGTTAATTGGTACCAGACTTGTCTGGGAGGATAAAAAACACTGACTTGAACATCGGCTGGCCCCCGCAAGTCATTGTATAGGCCACATCGCATTCAAATGCCACTGCGAATGTACAAATGGAAGTAGAATGCGTGCCGCATCCCAAAACGGGATTGATCAACGGCAACTCTTTATCCTTTTATTTATCCTTTTATTCTATCATTCAAAATAGTTCCTCAAAGGATGTGATAGCACACTTTAGCACTTATCCATTGGGCAGTCGTTGCGCGCGGCTCAGCTACGCGCTCTTCTGGAGGAACTCAGACTTCAACAGAATATAAAAAGGATTTTGAAAGGGTTCATGTGAAAATACAGGGAGGAGTACACCATTGATCAAAAAACGCAGCCTTAAGCGTCAAATTCACAAGCATGTAATCGTTAAAAGTTGAGACCCTGAACAATTTTACACTTTTTGCAAGAGAAAAGCACGAGGATTTTGAATCTGCTCCTACTTCAGTATGTAATCGCCCCTGCAAAGGAGCTATAGTCGTTGGAATAGTGCTAATGCAGCGAAAAAGTACCTTTCGGCGGTACTCGGGCAAAAATCCTCAACGTGGCCATTTTTTAAATACTGGACGTATAAGCTGCTTTAGCAACCGTTTGATAGAGAAAATCTTCTAGTTTTGTCTGCCATATTAACTTTTCGATTTGACGAAAATGAAGCAAGTTATGGCTTCGGAAAGTGTAAAAACTCGTGCTCATCATGAATTTTCCTCGTTAATTGATCTAAATTTGTTATTTCTTATAATTTTTGTAATTTCAACACTGATTAGAAAGAGCTCTTCACAAAACTCCCAAATCTGCTTTCAGATTGAAAATTCGTCATATTTGAAGAAAGTTATAATCATTTGAATATTTGTTCAAATTTCAATAGTAATAAGCTGCTCCACGGTCAACGCCAAAGTCCAGTCAACACACAGCTGGCGAAGGCGGTTACAAGCTTCTTTCAACTGAAGGGGGACGTGTAAATTGAGAAATTGAGAACCACAATCTGTGTAGTACTAGAATTTGGTAAGTCTTGTGAAGGAAATAAATAAAGAAGAGATGTTGTCATAGTATGCCATTTTTAGTGACTAGTTTGTCGTTTTTTGCTCCTTTTCTCGTTTGCTCGTTTGGTAGGACTCATCAATAATGATCATTCTTTGACTTTTTCACTTTTGTACTTCTTAAACGAATTTTTGGTGGACGGTGCAGGGCTTTTTTATGAACAGTTTTGGGGGAGAATTAAACAACCTTTTCATAGTTCGGCTTTTGAAGAGGGTCGTTTCATGGACTTCGGCCTCTGGCGGAGGGAGGGGGGGTCGTATTTCCAAATTTTCCTCGACGCCTCGCTTGACCCTGGCGTGGCCCAGAGTGGCGGGGACGGGAGCAGACTTGCCAGTTTCTTATGACATTGAGTCGAAAGAGTATAGGATGAGTAGGATGAGAGAGCATGGCTATTTGCCCTTCAGCCTTCAGCCTGCTCTTATCCGCCCGCCGTTGCGGTCACCCTTTTAGGTGTGAAAAAGTCACAGAACCGTACAAGCTATAAGATCTCTTGAAAAGATTTGGTAAAACCAACCTCTTTTTCAAACGACACCTCTCCTTCATGGTCATCAGAGAGGAAACTGCTCGACTGTACCTCACAACTCTGGCTGGAAGTTAAATAGATCAAATTATAGCCATAGTTAGACCAC